>OLMO02000275.1:5484528-5516057 GCA_900291935.2 Cassiopea xamachana
TATATATATATATATATATATATATATATATATATATATATATATATATATATATATATATATACATGTATATATGTACTGTTGTCACAATGAAATCCTGGTGAATCTTTGTTAGTGAAAAGACCTAAGTGCTGAAAAGTTTGTTTTGGACTATGCTTAGAAGCTCCAAAACTGGTTAATTTCTTCAAGCTGGGAGGAAGCTAATTTAAAGTAATTGCTCCTCTGAGGTATGTTAATTTTCTCTTTGCTTCTAGTGTTGCTTTAGGTATCCATACGACAATTGATGATTCACCTAAATGCTTGTTTCTGTTATTTTTTTCTGAACGTTTCTAACATTTATGCAAAGACTAAAACTTTGGGTAAGTAATGCTTTAAATTGGTATTCATGTTTTTTGTTGAAGACCAAGAAGATTCTTTTCAAAAGCATTTTGGCACCAAGGGAGCATACTCGGAATAGAAATTCTGCAAGAAGAAATGTCACAATTAAGCTTGACAAATGTAACTAACTTTGTTGATCATGCAGCAATAAATTGATACCGTATTTGAAATTAGCTTCTTCAGCTACCTTATTAGTGTGCACTATTTCAGATGAATAGGACAACTCTATCAAAATTTAGAGATACAACTAAATTTGTGACTCTTGCAATGCCAATTTCAGAGTGCTGTAACTCTGGAACCAACGAAGATAAAGAGCTGAAATTTGGGGATTACCTCGTAGATGTGTTCATGTGTACCAAAAATGAGAAATTTTTGAGAAGATGGGCAACACATTTGAAAGCATTGTGCTGTTTTAAGATGGAATGACCCCCGCTAAAAACAAAATATACCCCTTTTGCATATACTCAGATATAAAAGAACATGCTAGGGAAAAGTATGTTCTATTCAATCAGTGACATGTGGAGGGGATCTGACAAGACATTGATCTTTGGCGTCCAGGGTTGAAGTACATAAAAGCTTAGTTGCAAACAACTTCATGAGCATTTCAAAAGTTTGGCCTTCGAAAAGCTGCTCAATTAAGCTGGGGCTTGGAGAAGGCAAATGATTGAGGATACCGTATTGAGGGAGCGATAGACTTAACCCTGGTCAAAAGTAAGCACAGCTACTTCCCAGAGCCACCTGCAGAAGCAGCCTAAAATATCGTTCAATTCATAGCATAAACGTTTTTCTATACAAAATTTGATTTCCAAGAAAGGTCAATGCTGGATTCTCTAGACGCAAGAAGGTTGAGAGGGCCCATTTGTATTTAAAGTTTCTACTATCTTTCTACAAGTTTTTTGTGCTATGATTGTTTTTCTCTATGATATGTTCCGTTTACGTTATGTTCAGCAATGTGCTTATTGGGGGACGTGGGGGTGGCGTGACTCCTGGGCTCGCCCCTAATATGTTTGAAATTGCAAGAACGCTGGTCAAAAATTTGGACATGCTGCAAGAGAGTTGGCCACAGCCTTATTCTTGAACTTTCAAGAAATCCCTCCCAACGGAAAGTGTCTCGGGTCACATCTGCTGTTTCTGTTGATCAAGGGTCGTCTTTTTCAAGAGTAAATGAACATTTTTGTGCTGTTCTTTAATGTACAGGCGCAAAATATTGGAGCTCAGAATTTTTTTCTAGAAGAGTTTTGATTCTGAAATCATGGAAAAAACTAACAAAGATCTAATACTGGGCCAAGAAATTGTCTTGTAAAACAAACAGTGTACATCACATAGAGAGCCGCACCAATCAGCATTTGAACTAATTTCCCAGAAGCCCATATTGGGTGACTGTTTGAGTGATATATAATATCGTTTTGTCTGGTCATGGATCAGTATCAAGTACCTTTGGACTACAACTATATCACATATTTTGATATTTACTAGATCTGTCTGGTAATACACGTATTTTTTATAAAGAATAAGCTATCTGGCTTCAGCTGTTCTTTGTTGCAGTCAATACTTCCTTTCACTATACGTTCTTCCAACTGTTGTACAAGCATAAAGCAGCTTTCAACTTTCCAAAATTTCCTAATTTTGACGATGATGTACTTAGCTAGTTTTACTTGAATTTTCCCAAGTTTCCAAAGTTGGGGGATGTTATTGCTACGTCCTTGAACGTATAAGTAAAAAGCATGGGAATATTCAAATGCTTTGCTGTGACTTTTCAATTTGTTCTTAGGTACGAGGCCCTTTTTGGGCTACCAAAAGTGCGGGGCCTGGGGGCATGGATCCCCTGGACCCCTTAAAACCGCCACTGAATGGAATTGTTCAGAGACATTGAAAGCAGATTCGCTATACAAAGCAATATTCAAGGTTCTTAATCAAGGTTATATTTTGAATAATGTAAAAAAGCTTTTAGCTACCCACACTCAATGGGTTAAAGGATGAGATATAGATATGCAAAAATTCTAGTAAAAAATCTCACCGAAACGTTGGAAAAGTCCTAGCAATGATAATCGTCTATTTCTATTCCAACAAAACAATGCTCCAAGCCATATAGGTGCTGAAATATGAAACTGTTCAAAGTAGTAAATTCCTTGCACTTTCCATGCCATATGAGAATCCCAATCTCAATATAGTTCAATTTGTCCGGTGATACATGAACACTATGATTATCAAGACTTTTGAGATATTTGTAGAGCTTCCATGCAACTTAAAAGCCAAACTGCGCTCATAAATTTTACTTCGTCTCTATCATGTATAGTAGAGATCACCAACTTTTTTGAGCTTCGTAGCCAAAATTGCTATACACTACTACACTACCCTTGCCGAGGCTAGAAGCCATAGACCCCTATTTTAGATAGTGCTATTCAGTTTGGGACTGCCATGGGAAAGAGAAATTGAATATTCTATGGGAAAGAGAATATTCAATGTATAACAAGTTAAAGAAAAAATTCATGGTAGGTTCATAGCATGCTAAAATTAGAAATAAATGAGACGTATTTAGTACAGCATACTTATCTTCATTTGTACGCTAATTCCATTGCTCTTATCGTCATCAAGAATATAATAAAGATTGATTTAAATGTTTTTTGGCGCCGTTTCCTCTCAAAGGAAAGGTCGCTACGTGCTGGGAAGGGCCCGCAGTGACAATCCAACATGACCAGTGGTGGACATTTTTCCCTCTTGCTGTAGAAAAACATGGCGTATTAACTTGAAGTGCTCGCTCAGTATAGATATATTTCCAAACACATAGATTACCCTACACGTAAATACACTACATACAGCATTCTTGTTTCATTCCATGAACTAATTTACAGCTGCAACCCGGACTTTTTCCTTCCCCTTGGGTAATTTTATGGTACTTCATAGCATTGGGAATAAAGGGGAAAATGTAAACGAGGCTCGCTCATGCCTTCCATGTTCAGAAAGTTACAGTGAGCCAAAACGAGCCACTCAAGTTGGCCTATCGAGTTTTTGCCGCAAATCGCCAGATTCGATATTACTGATGATTACCTGTAGAAAAACCAAGGAGATGTTAAGGATGTCAACAAACAGCAAACCTTGCAAATTTTCACAATCTTTATTCTGCACTACGGTCGTGTATTTTCGTTTCCTGCCGCAACCTAGCATGCCTCGTTTTCGTATTTCATTTCCCCCTTGTTGGCATTGAGGATAGTTTGCAGAGGACTTTTGAATGGTTCTAGAGAAGTTTAAGACTAGATGGTTAGATGCTCTTCCTGATATCTCTTTCTGCTGTTGCAAGTTTAGCTTGGCGAAACACCCTGAGTTGTCTAGAATAAAAACCGGCACATAATAACCTATAGTTTTCAATTGAGCCTGCCCATGTTCTTATGTGATGAGGTAGTTCCAGTAATCAGGATTCTGGTTCTTTGCTCAGGGTCAAATGCACATGCTAGGAAAAAGGATAGTGGACCATTTTGCATTCATGTGCTATGGCAATGTACTTAACCTCCTAAAGCTATATAGATCAAATCACATGTATGAACCTGCCCATCTCAATTATGCATGCACCATTATTGGACGGTCCATGAAAGGGGTTGATTGGCAAAAAGACTGAGAAAATTTCCCAATGGATAAAATGAGCCATTTATAAGTACCTAGTTGGGCTGTCACTCAGAAAAGGTTCTAATTATTTGAAGTCAAAATATACAACTTCAGGCTGTAGCTACAACAGTGTAAGATTTCTCCTAAAAGCGTGTTTCTATGGCCGCCATTAGTCCTATCTGCCCCAAGGTTCCTAAACGAGGCTAACTCAACATAACGAATTAAAACACAACAACGAAGAAATAAGCATAACAAACGTTAGGAAAATTGTCTTAAATGAGTCAATATGCATCAGTAGGTTCTCATGAGATGAAGGTTTTTATATGCGGGTTTTACTATATATCAAACTATGTAAACAAAAAAGATGTGTAAACGGTTGTATGTTGATAACATTAGGACCTAAAAAGAATGCACATTTTCTTTTTAAGAAGTTATTTTATCAGAAAGTTAATATACACTTTTTATGAGACTAAAACTTACAAGACTATTTAGGCTCAGAATCGCTGAAATTTAAGGACACCTTATGAATAATGCAAGGCCCAAGCTTCATCAAGGCATGGAATTTTTGTGTATTTGAGATATAGTACTGTTTGTAGATTATCTATTGCAGTGTCGATGCAATATTTATTATTCTTTCCACTCTTGCTTTGCTTTATGATAAAGTAAGAAATCAACAAAGAACTGAATATAGTTCATTGATTCTCAGGCGTAGTTATACCTTGGACACTTAAAATACCTTAAGGACAATCTTAGGCTCAAAACCAGAAAAATTTGATATAGATATTGATATTGATCTCAGCGAAAAGAGTTGGGTATTCGTATAAAAAAGTAGTGTATCGACTGCCCCAAAAGTTAAAAAAGTTCAGTACTGGATTTTTGGGACCTAAGAAAGTTTATAAGTGGTGTGTCCATTTAATATTCGAATTATCTTTATACAACATGCTGTTTATGTTGAGCTTATGATACTTACTAATCAAGTGTTCATTTCTTTTTTTCATTTTCCATTAATGTTCATGCACAAAGCATTGAAACTGAAGAAGTTTTGCTAAGAAGGTTTTTGAGAATGTTTTGATATTTGAATCGTGATACAGCTAGGTTTCAGTTCTGGAATCGTAAAAAGTTTTTTACAAAAGTAATGCGTGCAGTTTTGATCACTAATATTGGTCTTGGAAATTCAAGTAATGGCCTAGAATATAAGAGGTATTGGTGTAAAAAGAATATTTCCTCTTCAGTTATTTGACATTCCAAATCTAGAAATTTAACGCAACGCTAGCTGCTATATTAAAGTTTCTGCTTATTGTGAGGGATGGCTGTGGTATTTAAAATTTGCCTCATTCTATAGCTGGTTTAAGCGAAAAATCATTTTATGGGGTTCTTTGAATTTAATGCGGAGCATAACGGTTCAGGTAAGACAACATGACGATATGTTTTAAGATCTATAAGCAGAAACAAGAAGTGCACACTTTTTTATAAGAAGAAAGTTTACAAGAATATCAAGACTCAGGATCGCTGAAATTTAAGAATAATTGAAGGATAATTCAAATAAGACTTGCATTTCTGTGTTTTCAGCATGTAATACTGCTTGAAGATTAACTTCTGGACTATCAAATATACTACACGTTTTTTTATAAGAAAAAAGTTTATAAGAATATGAGGTTCAAATTGTCAAAATCTTAAGAAAATCGCAAGAAAATCACGAGGCTCAATTTCCAAAATAAAGGGTTTTTATAGGCCAGAAATCGGTATTTCGTCGTTATTGCATTCAAAATGTTAAAGATGAAATTCAAATTCAAGTATACAATATTATTTACGAAAGTTTAAACCACTCTAACCTATTTATTTCAGTAAAAGTTGAGAAAAATTTAGGAAAATCTCAGGCTCAATTTCGGGAAGTTAAGAAAATTGAGGCTCAGGCAAAATAATGATTTTCTTATAAAAAACGTGCATTTAATACTGTGATGAAGTACTAAAGCAACAAAGATTTGAAAATATTCCTTTTACTTTTAGGTGAAGCTACGGCTTTAGTACTTAAAAATAATTTAAGAATAATCTAAGGCTCAAAACCAGAAAAGCTCAAGAATTTTGAGGCTCAGAGAAAATTAGGCATTCTCATAAAAACATGTAAAGAATCACTAGTCACCGCAGCCCAATTGTTAACAAGCAAACAGCTCAGCAATTTTATCCCATCAACAATAACTATCGATATTAAGTTTCTCATTTTCGGTGCAGTTTATGTCAAAATGATTATACTAATAGCCTTCAAGCAGTGGCAGCTCCACGGGGAGGGGGGACTAGAGGGGCTCCCCCACTTCTCGCCAAGCTCAATTTTCCAATTCGTCCAAATTCGACGGGAAAATGCTGAGGTTGGGGTAAGGTACCTCCAATAAATTTTGAAATGGGTGTGACAACCAAACTGCGTCATAATCTTAGGGTGTGGCTCTCAAAACCCCCACCCCAGTCTGCGAAGGCTGGCTTCCTTCAAGTACTACAGTTGCCGCAACAGAAGTTTCCAAAATGGTTTCTTCATGTTGGCTTTCTTGGGATAGCGGTACTAGTCACAATTGCCAATCAGAATGGTTGACCACAATGAGGGTGACTTGTTGCACCCCATTTTCAAAGTACAAGCCTTTTTTTATAAAAATACCTAGCTTTTCACCGAGTCTCAATCAAGCCCGTAGCCTGGCCTGTCTTTCAGGGGTGGCAAAATTGTACTGGAGGAATCAAGTGGTACAAAATCTGAGAGCTTATTCATACTTCATGTTATCATAATTAAATGGACAATGTGTGTGAAGGAAAGATTGAATTTTCTAGTATATAATAAAGACCAAGGTTGAGCTGAACTAAAATTTCCGGGGATCTCTCCTTATCGACAAATTTAAAGCAACAATAAAAAATTGCAAAACAACTTCCCAGGGGTGACAAAAAGCTGGCATCATGTTGTCCAGGGGTGGCATTTGCCCCTCCATACCATCCCATGGCTATGGGCCTGGTCTCAATGTTCTCAGAGTTTTCTGCCATCTAGCCTTAGATTTTCTTAATTTATTCTTAAGTATTAATCAAAAGTGCAACAGAATAATAAACATTGAATCGATAGAGCAAAAGTTAATCTGCAAACAGTATTATAACTCGAATATAAAAATATTCTAAGCCCTAATGAAGCTTGAGTCTAGCATTATTCTCAACTTATTCTAAATTTAAGCAATTTAAATCTGGCCTCCAGGAATTTTCCGAAGGGGGCTGATTCTTACGACGAGGGGGCTAAAATACAGTTTGCAGGATATTATAACTGCCAAAAATCTCCCCGAAAATCGTTTTTCACCATCCGATGGGGGGGGGCAGCATGTTCCGACGCAGCTATAGCTTCCTCTAGCCCTCTCCTTGTGCCACCCCTGCTAAATTATGGTACATAAATTCAACTTCTGTACCAGAATTCATGTTGAACATCTTCAATAGGAATAAAGTTTATACGATTATAAAGGCTTGGAATCACTCGAATTTGAGAAAATTGGAAATGCTGCAAAAATCAAGCTACAGTCGAGTTATGGTACTCGATAAAGTTTTGCACTATCAATGCAAAATTTATTTCTTTTCCGCTCTTGTTTAGACATCAACAAAAACTTGAATATATATAAGCTTTTGATTTTCAAGCAAAATTACACCCTTTGCATTTGAATAATTTAAGAGTAACCTTAGGCTCAAAACCAAAAAATTGAGAGCATCGAGGCTCGGCGAAAAACTTTGTATTCTTTTAAAAAGTAGTAACATTTAAAATCGCGGAATGGTCCTCATCTGGAACTAAAAGTGCACCATCTCTGGCATCTTTTAAGTCATCTTTATAAATAGTTGTTTATATATCTAGTTTTATACACTTATAAATGTACAATTTTTAAAATATGCACTTTTTTAGCTTTCGATTTGTAAGTAGACGGCCCCTTGCAAACCAGCTTTGCTGAATCGGCCACCGTCTCTAAAAATTGAAATGATGATGATGAGTATATCACAGAAACCTGCTTATTACAGTTGTACGTATCAATGGCAGGTGAAAGCCCAAAGTCATTGAGGTTTTGCATCGGCTATTTTGAATGAAATTAAGACGCTAGAAACTTGTGATTCTGGCGACATGATTATTTGATTTTTGAATGATGCAGAATGATGAGTACCATGTCTGGAATTTTCAACTTAGATATGGAATTTGGTTATTGTACTCAGATATAAGCAAAGGCAAATAATGAAAGGAAATGTCGCATTACCGCCATGATCTTATAGGTAAAACGACTTCTCATCTATCCTTGCGCGTGCGATGAGACAGACATTGGCTTTCCAAACATTCCAGGTTCCTTACGAATACCGCGGTATCATCAAGAGACACAAAGTAATTAGCAGCGCGATCCTGGTCCGAGTTTTATAGAGCTGCATTCCGGGATATTTGAATTAAATATCACTGTGTTGGGGCTATTCTCATGAAACAGATTTAAGGTAAGAAGCGAAGGGGCAAGGAACACCGTGGAAAGTTTTACTGCTTGTCTCTCTTGACGTTGTACCAGAATGGAAGTGTATACAGGATAAACATATTTGTTTACGTTACTGCTGTGACAATAATCAACGTCGGTGACTGATCAATAAAAGCAGCAGCAGTTTTTTGGCCTAAATTACAAATAATCATGCCGAGACGATCAAGTATTTTCGCTTGTTTTGGACGTCGCGCAAGCCAACCAGATATTCGGTATGAACCAGATAAAGATGCCCTTCAACCAGTTGAGTTCACCCTGCCAATGCCAGATGAAAACGAACTGAATTTAAAGTTCTCCGAGATTGTGGTAAGTCAAACACTTTATGGGTGGATAATGTAAGAAGAAACTTAGGCATCTCATGAATAAAAGCATTAAATTTTAATTACTTTCTAAAGAAGGGGTTTCTTATATCTACTACAGGATTTATAGTTCTATATTACAGTTATAAATCAAGATCGGAATTTACTAACGAATGCCAAACATGATAGATTCTTTATTAGGAAACTTTGCAAAAACCAGCTTCTCTGTGTGATAGTTGTCAGCGTATTTTCATCACATTCAATTTTATTTGGTCGATGTATGAACTATTAGCGGTGATGATATGGTGAAAAGTTACCGAGGTATCTCACGCCGTCTCTTTATATTTATGAGAAAACAGGACAACTTTCTTAGTTGTTTATATTTCGTTTTGAACAATAACATAAATTGTAAAAAATATAAGCCTTGGTTATTACTATTAGCTGAGATTTTGCGACTGGCTGGGAAGAGCAAACAGGAGGTGCCAAGTTAAATAATTATCAGCTCTCTGTGCTCAAGCAAACAAACACAGATACGATACGGATATATTTGTTTCAAGCTAAGTCGTGGTTAAAGACACTGAGTACTGCCGATTTATGACATGAGAAGATGGATTTTATGATCTCAAACAACCAGTTGTTGTGACTTGAACGTTAGAATGATTGCCCATTAGAATTTCATTATTGCGTCGTTTTGTTTGGGAAACAATGCTTTGAATGGCGTCATGGCTGGAGAATACTGTACAGATCGATGAGTTTCTTTCCTATCAGTCAGATATAATTTGAAAATAAATCAAATATCAGCGAAAGATCAAGGTCTTAGCTGAGTGGAGCAGTTTTTGTACATGTTGATAGTAGATTTCAAGTCTCAGAAAAAGTTTTTATGAAACAACATATCATTTAATATCTACCTTTTGTGCAACATATTTATCGTATGGAAAATTTGAACTGCCGAAGGAATGCCCCAATTTGTCAGAATTTATTTTTGTTGAGAAAATGCTAGCTTTTGAGAGAACTATTGCTCCTATGCCCAAAGCCCGTACAGTAGATGTCATAGGCAAGGGGACAAGACAGAAGATACCCCCTTATAATTCAATGGGATTGTATTGTAGATGTGTCCTACACAGCCGTTTTTACTCTAAGTGTAATTGACTCCCACTTCCATTCTTCATCAACCCAATTCTGCTGCCCTCAGTCCTGCATTGAATTTGCTATGAGAGTGGCAACATATGAAATGCAGCTAACACCAAGCTACAATGATTTCAAACAGCAGTTGTTTCTTGAAGATAAGACATTGCTGTGGCACATTTCAGACAACTTATAAGTGATTAGTCAGAAACCATGCAGTAACTTAACATTGTACTGCGGGAAGGGAAGCAAAGGAGAGAAAATGCTCAAACTTGGCAAAGCATTCCAACCATTTTGGCAACCACTGTATCATTGTGTCATCTAAGAGAGAACTGACAAGAACTGTTTTAGGCCTGATTCAGAACCTGCAGTTTCAGCTGCCTTGCTTCCTGCATCTATACCTCATGTGTTTATCAGCACTAGTATGCTAGGCCCACTTGTGGTCAACTTTTAACAATAGCTACTGCTAGCATTTTTTAAAGACATCATGATGCAATATATTTTTGTCAATTCCAGCAGTTTGTAGATTACTGATAAGATGCCTAGTAGTAATGTTGAATGGGAAAAATTAAGTAAAAGTTGTATGCTATAGTTCATTTGTTGTTCAACTTTCATCTCACAAACTGATAGCTCACATGGAAAGAATGTAATTCACTTTGATGCAAATGTAGTGAATTGCATTATAGTTCATGAACTGAATTGAATAGAATCAAACTCAACGTCATAAACAAGTGTGGCTATAACTCTTTATGGTTAGGCAGGCATCCAAGAATCATTTTCTTTCTATGTATAAGTAGTTCTCTATTTGTTAAGTTATTCATCCAATATCTACCCAGTTGACACTCAATTTCCTTCAAAGTTACACTCCAGAGCTGTACAATATACACTCAACACCTCAACACCTATATGGTTTTCATTGCAAGCCCTTAGGCAATAACTTGAATGAGTAATTAAGTCAGCCCTCATTTAAAATGCAAATCAATTGTTAGAACTAAGCATGGTACTTTTCATGAAGTAGATTTTGTGGGAAGTTATGTATGGCCTATTGTACCATGTTTACTGAAATATCTGCCATTAATCTTTGCTGATTAGTATTCATGCATACTTTGGAAATATTATCCACATTGCACAGGGAAGCTTTGAATGTATCTTTTGAAATAGAAGTCTTCTTGATCTAATGCAAGCCTGTGTATTTGTCTTCTCTATATAGGATAAGCACAAGTATTTCTGGTTTGTTTGTTTTGGCTTAGGCATACTTGCACACGTTGTTATACAGTCATAGTTTGCTGTTCTTCAATCTTCTTTTGATGGCTTCATATTACAGAAATAGATTTCTTACACAGATAATTCATCTCATTGATTTCAAGAGGAAATGACAGGGCTGCAAAGAGAACTCAGAAGCCCAGGAGCAAACGAGAATATGAGGCCCCTACTATTAAAGTGAGCGGAAAAGTAGAGGGTCTGGGTATTAGCCCCCCAGAATTACTGCTGTTATTGCTTTGTTAAGCCCCCAGGCCTTGAGGCCCTTGGATTTGTGAGACCTTGAGGCCCTGGAACACCTTCCCCCCTCTGCCCTCCCCTCTTGGCAGCTCTGGGAACTTACATAGTTGTTGGAGAACGTTCTAGTACCTGTGAAGAGAATGAAGAAATCTTGGCTTACTATTACTTCTTTCCAAAGTTTTGTCTCTAAACTTCTCTGTCGTAACTGAATTGCATGAGTTTTTGCTTGCTGCATATTTGGCACATAATATAAGGATATAACTATCTGCCTTCTGAAACATTTATGAATTAAAATCCACTAGGAATTGTAAAATATATTATATTTTTACTTATGATGGTCTAGAAAAGTTGAATTTGGAAATGAATGGTGAAATGGAGTCATCATTTATTTTTCTTTGAATATGTAATTTTAGAATTTGGTGTTGTTTTAATTTTCTGCCAATGCACACCATTTAGAAGTCCTTATGTAAAATATGCTTCCAAAGCAGTTTATAAGTGGCTGTCTGCACTTTTAAAGTTTGTGTGATAATAAAATTTAGTGAAAAGTTAGAGGCAATGGAAAAGCTGACTTTTGCTGTTCAGATTAGCAAAAAATATTGATTTGACAAAGATATGTGATAATATCACCTATCTTTTATGTAAGGTCATATGGTGCCATTAATTTTTTTACTTTTCGTGTTTAGGATTCTTTTCCAGGTCAAAGTTTTTCATTTATAGTCAGAAAAGCCTGAAAATTAAGCACAAGAATGTTGAATGTAATCATGTGTGAAGGGAGTGTAGTCATGTCGGCTTCTAATCTACGGGCACAGGCAACGTGTAGTCTTAAAATCATCGTTTGTGAAGGCCGGGACACCGGAGAGGGGGACAGAGGGAACAAGCGCCCTTCGTGCCTTTCATTTGGGTGAAGCAAGGGGAGCAAAAGTGCCCTTTTTGAAAAGCAATAACTTACTTTCCAAATGGTAAAGTGATAAAGCTATAAATAAGTAATATTTGATTGAAAAAGACCATTATTTACATGATCGTGTGAAATATAGCCCCTAAAATTTCGAAAAAGTGCCTCAGAAGCCTTCCATTTCTTGGCTAGATTGGCTCACCTATGGTAGTCTGCGCCCTTTTGTTCCTGTTGGCCCCCCTTGCCCCACTATTGTTTCGGCGTCCCTGATAAAGGCGTTTGACTCTGCATTTAGTTGATCTTTGCTACTCGGCCTAACAATCATTGCTGTCTTTAGTAAACAATTGTTTATAACCATCTTATCGAACCACAAGATTCGGCGAACAGTGGCAGTCTAACATGCAATTAACTTTCGAATTAGTAGCTATCCGCAAGTACACAGCGTGTTTATATCACTTACACAAAGCTAATAATTTAAGTGACAACACAGACTAACTTCATGCAATGTAAATGATTTACTGGTCAGGAAAATGAATGGTGAGGACATTCCAAGGAGAATCTGCCCAAGCTGTTTAATGACGCACGCAATTTTAGGTTGTTTGCTCGGGTGGTTTGACTCCTGGATCTAGCATTAATCCGTCCCCATTTCCTCTGCTAATGCAGAAGTTCGTGGTGGCAGGTATGTTTCTACGTGCTTGAAATTGAGAGAAAAGTCTCGTCCAGGCATTGAGGACGGAGCATATTTTGATTAAGGGGGCTGGGGACGAGTGGCACAAGAAAACCACTTTTTGAATATCAAAACGCATTCAATCTTAAATAGAAAAGGCTAGTTATTGCATGAAATCATGCACTAGCAAAAAATGGTTGGCTGCAGCCCCCCGGCTCTGGCGTGCTTGCCAGGTTTGTAGTAAATTGGCTGAAACCAACGCCGTGAGACGAAAAGCGAGATAGACTATCGTGCAAGATAAATTGAAGACATAGGCCACAGTCCAAACCATGCTGAATAACTGTCACAGTACTGCCTTGCTTTAGCAAGCAATAAACTAAGCAATACCCCGTACTATCTATGCTGATTTTCACAGAGAGCTCCTCCTTAGTTGAAAATCATTGAACAGTCTCAGATTTTTGGGGGATTGTACATTGACTATTTATCTCTTCTCCTGATTCCCTTTTGATGGTCCTCAACCTGGTCTCATAGGGGTCATTTACCCATTACGTAACGTCTCTAGGGGGGAGGGAGGGAGGGTATCTTGATTTGATACGTTGTTGTTTAATTTATATAGAGAGCTATAGCACGGAACGTTACAACAGGGTGAGGGGATTTCAAACATGGTAAGTTTAGCGCTATGTAACGGGTGAATGACCCCCATATTTCTGTTTGAGAGAAATAAAAGAGTATTTTGCCATTTACTGTTGACTATTACTCTGGTTTGGGAGTACTCTGGCATTATTCTGCACCCCAACTGAATCCTCTCTGGTCATACTCTAACGTTGCTCACTCAAGTCCTACTTAGGTCCTACTCAGATCCTACTTTGACTTTGCTGATCCTACCTACTCTCACTTTGCTCTGTCCATTCTCTGGCCACAACTTGGTATCCAAACTGAAGCCAGAGAGTTTGTTTCTTATAAAAAAACGCGTAAAGCTGCACTGCTTGACCTCATTAACGTACTTTCTCTGTCTGATTTGTTTGAAAAGCGAACTATTTGGGTTTTTCAATAACTAGCATCTGTTCTAACTGAAATCTTACTGTCATTGCTCCTGCTCAGTTAGAAATTGTTTCATGAATATGTTAAGGCAATGACTCTTCTACTGGGCCAAATGAACTTACCGTAAGAGTATATCTGAGGCAATGACTCTGCTACTGGGCCATATGACCTTGCCGTAGAAATCTGCGCAAAGGCCACACCTGTTTTTACAATTTTAGTTTCGAAATTTAAGGGTGCGGCCTATGACTGAGTGCATCATTCCTCAGGAAATGTTTTAGTCCTCCTTAGTAAAGGGTTGTTTAGTACCATCGTGATAATTGAAACATAAACGATTGTGTCAACGCTTACATTATTTTGCAACAAACACTGAGCAAGCTCCAATTTTCAATTCAACTATCATGGAAATATCTTCCCGTTTTGACTCACTTAGAAGTAGTTTTATATCCGAAAGAAAACTGAAGTCACGCTGCAGGACGGCAATTAATGCTGATGAAAAATGTGTGCATAGATAGAAAGGTAGAAAATGACTTTAAACGTCATGTTTGTGGACAGGCTTAAAAACTAAGAGTTTCGGTACAGTTTTGTTTGTAATTTGGTCTTTCTTTAGATAGGGCCTATCCAGGAGATTCGTAAAGGGCCACTCCATGTCAAATCATCCAGACCATGGCACCCTTAGTATCAAAATTTTACAAACCTACTAATATTCTGCAATATAGATGGCATTCGAATAATATTGCTACTGGCTGCAATAATACTAACCAACTTTTGATAATATCGTAAAATTGATTAGCTTTCAGGAGTTATAAATTCAATCCAAATGTTGCAGAGTGCGGCCTATACGTAGAAGTCGGCTTTACGACGGTTTTTACGATAGTTTGTCGCAGTTTTCAGGCCATGAGCGTAGAACGGAAGGACCTGAATTCGTTTATCTGCTTACATGTCGAATGTTGAAAGCGGCTTTTGGTTGCTGCCGTGGTGCTAATAGTTTTAATATGATTTTTATTAGAGATGAACGCGCATGTTTATCATATGATCATACTTCATGGGGGGAGATACCATATCAGTGCTATCAACAAACATAATTGTGTTGATTTATTTGTAGACTCAACAAGTAGTTGTCCTCGCCTTGAATCACATGCAGGGGACGCCTACGACGGGGGTTGGAGGGGCAGTTGCCCCCTGTCCTCTTCAATAGGGGCAAGAAGTGCCCTTGATACCATCTCTTCCGTCTTGTGATGGGGCATTTTCCGACGTTGTAGAAATGGTTTTTTCTGGGGGCAAACCCCAAATTGCTGTGTTAAAGCTACGAAAACGATATGCTCAATATCTTTCTTCTAGAAGAGAATCTAAAAACTAAAATCCACCCCTGTGTACGTACATACGTGCAAATAGATGTGCCCTCAGTTGAAGCTCTGCCCTCCTTCCCTAGGTATGCGCAGGCATCCCTGATCACATGCAATATATTGGTGCAGAAAAGAGCTTCCTCCCTCCCTGCTTTTCCCTTCATGTTTCAGTCCCTTTCTACCCATTTCACCCTGTCGTTCCATTTCACATTCTCTTACCATTTCTCCCTCTCTTTCTATTTTCCCCTCTCCATTTCTGTTTCCCGTCCCCCTCTTTCCCTTTCCCTCCCCTTTCCATCTTGCCCCTCTTTCCTTCTTTCCTGCTCTTTCCTCCATTATCCATTACTATCTTTGACTGTTTTGTTTGGCTTTAACACTAAGTGTATTGTCCCATTTTACTCTTTTTGCGACTAGATCAGCCGTTCTTTTAGGAAAACTGTAGAGTGCACAGATCACTGGAGCAATACTTTGCTTTAAACATGACTTAATGTTTTTCGAATCCAATGCAGTATCACGAGAGAGATTGCATTTGCTTTGGAAAGATATAATAGAAATCCCACCACTTTCTTTCCCGCACGAGAAGCTCTTGATATGGTCCATAAATTATTGCTTAAACAAATAAAATTTATTATGTGAACGGGCACGCAGGATATTGTTTTTTGTGTATTGAAATAACACATTCTTTTAAGTCATATTTCATGATTTCCCTATTTGTTGAAAGCAACATTGCGTGACTTCTTCATTTAATGTAGACCATGCAAAAATTTGACGTTGTGCCAACTATAGAACTTTCTACGATGTCAACGTGAGGCCTGCTTCATAGTAGCCTTGTGATTTGCATGACGTTCAACTACTGAATGGATCTGGACCTCCCTTTGCATGTAACGTACAACATTGCCAGTAATATCTGGAGAATACACCATGAATACAGATAGTGATCTGAGAAAGATGTATCTAGGAGATTATCTTAAAAGGGTGTGGGAATGCTCAATGTTTAGCATGATCCTGGTCCAACAGATATAGTATCAGGATTAAGTTGATATTTTCAGTAGAACCGTGGGTGGTTTTTATGTATCTTATCTCACCCCCCCACCCCACCACCACCACCAGTAGAATAGGCCAACCATGAATGTTACGTCTGCACTGTCTTGAGATGGAACTTGCATTGAAAGTTATCTACTCTTGATGATATTCAATCTCTATGATCCCACTGCACTGCCCACAGTCAACCAAACTGAAAATATGCCTTCTACGCATGCTCTTTCATTTTGGGGGGGGGGAATGACCGCTAGCGCGTAAACTTGAAGGATCCGTATCCCCAACAATTATCCGATGTTGATATAACTTGAAAATGGATGCCATATAGCCCCATCATGCCTTTTCTTTTGGAGTCTTTCTGTGCGATTGTTATCTACCGCCCGATTCGGCGCACCGTTTTGATTGAACACTCACAAATCTTGTATCGAAGGTACTAATAAGATAGACATCTCAGCATAAATTCATGCAGTAAAGAGTATTTTGATTGTTTTTGTTGAAGATAAATCTTGATTATCCCGGCCATTTTTGCATCATTATTGTGCAGCCAAAAGGTCGGAATCGCACTTAGTTGCTTGTAGACGACGCCTTTCAAATTGATTTTACTGCCTTTGGTATGTATCTGAGATTGGTTTGTAAGCCGCATATTTATAAAGAAGACTGGATAGTAATGCACTTATGTAGAGTTGATCCAGATGCCTTAGTTCAAAAGATATTTTGTAAAATTGCCTTAGAGCTCCTATGAAAATCTGCAAGGAGAAATGAGATGTCTCTTAGCTTTTATTTTGCAATGTATGATCAGGGTCTTAAGTTTTTTTCGCTTTTCTTATCATAGGAAGAATTGGATTTGACTTCGGTCCACAAGAAGGCGATGTTTGACCTATCAGCTGAAAAGAAATGGCAAATCTATTGCTCAAGAAGGAAGGTATTAAATGACCTCAGTTCTTGTCCTATATACTTCTAACCATGCAGCAGTGTAGATTAGCTAAATCAATGGTTATTGTTCTCGGATTGAACGGATTTATATATCTCAGATGCACGGGATTTGATTTTTCTATTGCAAAGGAATTCTTTCAGGATTGCAATTTCCTGTTTTGGTCATTGCTTGCCGTAGTAGGCACAATCCTTGCATTATAGGTCTATGCCTCAGACCCTTTTGGGTAGGGTTTGTTGGAGGAGTGCATCAGAGAGGTGGATTCCCGCCCAGAATAATTGGCGTTCGTTTATTTTCAATTAGTATCTTGGATGCACTGTATATTATACTCAGGTCAATAATCTCAGTAAGGATTTTAGCTTCTTCTAGCTTGCTTATGGACTGGTGTGCATGAGGTTGTTAATGCACAAGCAGATCTACTTCTTGTATGTCCTAGATTGTATTAAAAAGGTATTTTCGCAGCTATTTAACTCTATTTCCTTGAAATGGGTGTTTGTCTCAACCTATCTAGCCAGACAAATGCCTGCTCTTTACACGGCATTTTCTTACTGCATCGAGAAAGATTGTATACAATCAAATTTAGGCCCAGAATTAAGCAGGCTAACTCTTTCAAACTACAATGGAACCTGCATTTGACGGACAAGAGTGGGCTCAATGTTATTCTCTATTGCAGAGAACCGTCCCATGTATGGAAGTGTCACCATTTTTCATACTGCACGTGAGGCGTCTTTGAAGAAATGCGTCGTGTCAAAGGAATCTTGAAATACACAATTTTTTATGAGAAACCACTTTATGAGCAACCTTTTACTATTCTATTACTAGATTAGTTTTCAAATGTTTCAATGGGATTTCGCCACCTGATTATAAAAAATACTTTAAATGTTTTCATCACTGCAAAAGCACTCGCGGAAAGGATCATAGCTTATTGCTTCCAAACGTAAAATCTGAAGCAGGTAGAAAAACGTTTGGATTTTTGGGTGCGAAGATTTTGAACAAACTTCCCAACAATATGAAGACCGAGTCATCAATAGTTAAATTTAAGATTGCCGGCAAAGATTTTAACTTTGACTTCTAGCATCTAACTTTTCTTTTGAACTTAATACTGTTTAAATTTGTTAATTTGTACATTATTTGATATTAGTTCTTTTAGGTAAACAGGTCCTTAATTGATAGCAGCAATGCACATTGCTGAACAAGCTAACCTGTATAAATATTGTTATAATATTATTTTTATTATTAGACAACTTAAAATTTATGAAGCTTTTAGAACTAATGGGAAAGAGCCAAGAAACTTAAGAGAAATAGCACATTTAATCGTTACCTTGTTCAACTTAAAGCCGTACCAAAACAATGTGAATATGACATTGGTTTATTATTTAACTCGTACTGACGCATTTTGTTTGTTTTAGGACTAATAGTTTGCTAAATTCACCTTCTGCGTACGCTTTCATAGCAATTTAGTTTGCTAAATTTTGAATCTTTCAAGAAACTTTTAGAACTAAAACGTGGCCGAAAAGTAAGAAACTTTTAGTACTAGGCCTTGAGCTTGGTTTCTTATTAAAAAAAACGTGTATTCAGAGATAGCACTAAAACCATGTCCTTAATTTAGGATGACTTCAAATCTGTTGTCATAGTACTCAATGTTACATTACATTTTCTGCAATGACATTTGATATACTGTGTCATATTGAAGATACTATGACATTGAGAAGCTAGATATGGATCGACCGTTATAGAATAGCTATCTTTGTGTGGTCTTTGTGTGTAGATATTTAAGCTTTCCCTAGGGGCATCTTTATTGGCTATGAAGAAATTCTGTGATCCGCGCGATAGATGGCGGTTTACACACATTCGTTGTCTTTCGAGCTGCAGGTAATCAATTATTTCACGGGAGCCGTTTCATTTAAGTAATAGTTCAACTGGTAATTTCACGAAACCTCAGGTATTCAAAGTAGCTCACAGTCTTTCCAATTTCCATCGTTTCTTTCAACATGTTGTCAAGGGCGAGGCCAAGAGTCAGGTGTGTTTCTTCAGGCCTCGTTACAGCGAGGAAGTAAATAGCAATAGAGGTTGACGAATTTAGGCCCAGGCGCACTCTGTGTTCACGCCGGAGGTGCGCCAGTAGGTCATTAAGTGTACACCGAGATCTTGAATGTTGGCGGAGTTTCAAAAAACAGCACAGATGAAAAAGGTGTGAGACGAAATTTGCATTTCAATACCCCAGTGCTTATAGTTTGGGACAAGTCAACGCCACCACGCTATCAAGAAAGCTGGCACTATGCTGGAGATCTTCGGGCCTAAATGCATGAAATGCTCTCTGGTAGTAGGCCATAGGAGTCAGCCATTTTAATTGCCTTATATGTTTTCATTTGCTTATTCTCAAAGGAATGGGCCCTAAGATTGTTCTACAGATAAGGAATGTCTATTGAAAGATTGATACACAAATGGAGCAATTAATTAGGAAATAATTCCCTTTAGTGAGCCCACGTTTGTTGCAGGAGTTGACTTTTTGCCGACTTCGGATGCTACTAATTGCTATTTCATGGGCCTTTGATTACAATGACGTATTCATCTCAATAACAGTCTTCAATTTAAAAACAGCTGACAATATGATGTTCATTGTTGATGCCATGTACGATAAAAATTGACGTCTATTTTGAATGGAATATCCGCTGTTTCCTTCACGTTTTGTGTTCGAGGAAAATTTTACGTTGTCACATACAATTATCTTAATGACAGACCGATCTTCTACAGGCCAATACAATCGCCAAAGAACTTCTAATTAGTTTTACCGCAAATTGCTAACACTATTGCTTCTAAATTGGATTTTGATCATCAGATAAATAAATTGCTTCAAAAGAACTGCTTTGACTGGATATCATAGTTTGCCTAAAAGCCATAATAACCATGTAATTCTGCTTTCATTGTTAACAAGCCTGCTTGTCAATTTACCTTAATGACTGGAATTATTAAAAAATTTGTAACACATTATCAGGCTGTTTTTGTATAAAAATGTGGAAGTAAATTAATGGGGCCTTTGTGGCATTATTAATGATGTTGTTTTTGCGGAAAATGCCACCACAAAGTGTCATGTTCCTTGAACATGACGTTGTATTTCTGTGCAAATGAAATGTAAATGATAGACAGCTAAATTGATGGATTTAGTCCAGCGGTTTTCAACCTTTTTGGTGGAGCGGAACCCCAAGGATGTATTCCAGTGGCTGGAGGAACCCCTGTTCACATATCTGCACAGGAGAGTTAAAATATACTGTCGATCGTATTATATGTATAACACCTTGACTGTGCTGGCAGAACCCTAGGTTTCATGGGACCTCCTTTTGAAAACCACGGATTCAGTCTATGGACAATTACATTAGAATTTCTGGAATTTGAAGGCAGCAACCACAGGGTTATTGGTTGCACATTTGGTTTCAGAAAGAATGCCTTTAGGGGCCATTCACATATTACGTCACACTGGTTTTGGCATTTCTGTACACCTACCCAGCCCTGCCACAGTAAATCTTCCTATTGACATTCATGTGACGTCAACAATGTGTGACGTCACATCAATGTCAATAGGGAGTGTTTCTGCTTTCGTAATAATATGTTTATTGTCTTTTTATTGAACATAGTGAAAATGAAGAGTGAAAATGACCAAATTGGCATCAAGATAAGATATCCAGATTATTTTTAGGCGTAGAGGCAAAGTTGTTCTTAGAAAGGGCCAGAATTGCTACTTTGAAGCCAAATTTGCAAAAATCGAGTTGTTTAACAATGTGACATGACACTCCAAAAACAACCCACCCACCCTTTGTCACATTTTGTCACAAAACTCAAAGGACCCCCACCCCCCTTACCTGACGTAGTATGTGAATGACCCCCTATTATTGCCTTTGAAAGGTGGCCAATTTTGTATTTCTGACGCATTTCTTTGATGTTAGTATGTATTATTAGTAGCATTCTTTTCTGTTGGTTGGTTATCAGTTCCAGGTAGGACCAATAGAATCAGGTCTTTTCCTGCTCAAGGGTGCAGAGACATAATCCTGTTCGCAAATCAAATCGCGCGATCGCCGTGCCTAACGTCTCAGTGTCACCGTCGATGTACATTTCTACGTTTAGTCTCCTGAGGATGATACATGAGAAAAGTGCTCTCATGTTACTATTATTTTACCCTTTCTTATCTGCTTCCCGCAAACATTTAAAATTGTACACGCACTCTTATGATATTATGGTTAAAAGGAGACTGCCTTCCGTTAGAGTCAGTTGGGAAGAATTTGATATTCGCATAACGTCAAAGCTATCGTAAATGTCAATAGTCGATAGACCGTATGGAACCACACCTCTCTAGTCAATCTAAAAAGCCATGACTTGTTTCCCAGTCATCATTTTCCCCCGTTATTCTTACAACTTCCTGAGAATTTTGGCATTCCTCCAAATGATGTCACAGAAACAATATGCTCATAGGAACCAAAATACGTTAATTCATTCAATTTCTTGGCGGATTCTCGTCATGGTGGTGTACACTCAAGTTTTTAATGAGAAGCAAACGTTCTGTCTTCAGCCTGGATGTTTCTTAATATTTCATCAAATCCAGTCTTAAATGTTTCTTTGCTGTTTCTTAGATTCCTAAGACTTTCAATAATAATAACAACCCCAATTGGGTAACTGTGATGCAATAAACAGCACTTCCAGGTTTTGTGGGGCATGCAATGGTTTTTTTTTTCTATTTTATTTCTAGGATGATCAAAAATTCTTGTAAAAACAGTTCTTCAAGTTATTATTTGACACTCAGCCTGCCATTGTTTCTTAATGTATATTAATTTTTATTTAATTTCATCCTCATCTTTTAAGAAACAAATGTGTGTTTGTCTCATATCCCGAACTATGCATTATTAGGTCCAAAGTTGAATAGATTTTAATAGGTTCTAATTGGTCATACTTTGCGCCAATTAGACGCATCCTATCACATGTAACCGCATCTGGATATATATTTCGGTTAACCTTTAGGTCACTGTCCGACGTTTTCATACTCTTAATGAGGGTCGGACGAAAAAAAGCTTTCAGTATGTGAAAAGAATGTTGCCGCTTTTTCGTGCTGTGGTAAAGATTTTTAAGCGCTTGTTTTTTACATCGAACCTAGCTCAAGGCCTAGTTCTAAAAGTTCCTTATTTGTGGATCTCTATTTATCAAATTTTAGTACTAAAAGTGCGTTATTAGTCCATTAATTTTCATGGCACATATAGTGCCATAAAGGTGGTACAGACACAAGCTAACACCGCAATTCTGCTTTTTACCTTTAATTTTGGCTAGAACTCAAATGTAAAACCACAAATAAATTACGACAGAAGTTTCATAAATGTATCTTTGTGAATTTTGGCTGTAAATGAATGGAACCAGCTTCCTCATTCTTGATTATTTGCAGTTATGAATAATTTTCAAACTGAAACTTCCTATGGATATTTCAACCGTTTACATATGGGTTTCTTATAGAGTGGTTTCTTATAAAAATGTGTGGATTGGTGATAAAGTTACAACGATTCGCAATTGTGTTCTCAGGAGCCCTCTTTGAAAAGCATTGCTGTCGCGGTTGTATTTGAAAGTTACCATTTTACTAAAATGGAATACACGCTTTTTATATAAGAATAAAATTTTGTGAATATCATAACGCAGAATAGCTGAGATTTAATACACGTTTTTTTTATAAGGAAACCATTATTTTGCCTGAGCCTCAATTTTCTTAACTTTTCCTGAAATTGAGCCTGAGATTTTCTTAAATTTTTCTTAACTTTTACTGAAATAAACCGACTAAAATGGATTACATTTTAGGTATTAATATTGTATACTTGAATATTGAATTCTATCTTTATCATTTTGAATGCAATAATGACGAAATATCGATTTTCGGTCAATAAAAACACTACATTTTGGAAATTGAGCCTCGTGATTTTCTTAAGATTTGACCATTTGAGCCTCATTTCCTTATAAACTTTTTTCTTATAAAAAAACGTGTAATAATTTAAGAATATTGCAAGGTTCAAACTTCATTAAGGCTTGGAATTTTTGCTTATTCAAGTTAAAGTACTGCTTTAGATTCTTTTTTGCTCTACCTATACAATACTTACTATTCTCCCAGCTTTATTTTGCTTTATGATGAAGTAAGACATCAACAAAGATCTGAATTTATTCGTTTGATTTTAGGCAAAGTTACACTTTTGGTACTTTAGGAATAATGCAAGAGTAATCTAAGACTCTAAGCCAAAAAAATATAAGACTATTGAGGCGCAGATAAAAATTAAAAACCGTAAATTACCGATTAAGCACCCTGAGCATGGGCGCTTATTTGAGCATGAGCGCTTATTTGAGCCCTGGGCGCTTAATCGGTAATTTACAGTATTCTTATAAAGAATGAGTGTACTCTGCAAGCACTGCTACGATCAAGGTAAGTATATAGAAGCCTGGCGTTAGTCAGCCAACACATCTCATACTTGCAATCTCAACAATGCTAAATATGTTACACTAACACAATGAGGCTAGATGATTTCCCACGGGCACACCTGAGGATTTCTTGGGGCCCTCAATACGTTGCAAAACACGGTGGTTGAATATCGCTGAAGCTGAAGCCATCTTGGATAGCCGTCCTGTTACGTCCTTCTGTTGGGGTGGGGGAGTGCAAAGTTGTAGTTTATTTGCAGAAACCAACAGCGCTATGAATTTAGCTATAGAACTGTGAATCATGAATGAATTTTTTCTCATTGCCATTTAGTATTTGGTGCATCTGCATTTAGACATTTGCGCTTTCGATAACTGATATTCCATTGAATGCGCTATAGCTAAGATAGTATATCTCGTACCGGCAAAAGCTGCCGAATTTCGGTTACCCGACCCTGTACTCTGGTGTCGCTAGTAGACGAGCCCCCCTCCCCGTCCATTAATTTCATGAGAATTGTCCTTCCTCCGTTGGTTATTAACACCCCTTCTATTAAATTTTACAAATCGATCATGATCAGAACACGCAGAAAATTACATTACTTTTTATAAAACAATTTACCAGCATGAACCACCCTCTCTTAGCACTCCTTTTCTATTGAAAAGCTGCCGAGATGCATACCCCCTTCTATTAAGAATTGGCCTATATGAACACCCTATTCTTTTGCCTCCCCCCTTCTATTAGAGACCCTAAAGTATGTAGAAATGAGCACCCCACGCAAACCACGCCCCTGAATCGACTGGCATGTATTGAAGGATTAGCTTCACTGTAAATAGTTATGTTCTCCCTTAGTCAACCGTCCTAATGTTTCTTGAGCGCCTCGTCTTGTAGTGTCGGTGAACATTTGTGAAACCCGATATTGTTTTCTAAGTTTATATCATCTATATATACAGAGAATGTTCAGACAATTCATTGCATTATGCATTGTTATCTCTTTCATACTTTGCATCATGTCGAAATTCTACCTGTCAATCTGACGGTTAATTCTATTGACGTAGCTTTTGGAAAGGACACTGAATCTTTAAGACGTTTAATTTGCTATTAATGGTGAGGTACAAGACATTTGAGCAGTTCATTCGAAGATTTGATTCATATGCTTCTTTCATCTTCACCTCTGTTCCTCAACACCTTATTTCTGCCGTCGTCCTTGGAAAAAACCGCCCATTGACATTATAATATTATCACTCGGTCTGACTCAGATTGTTACATCTGTGATAGTACTTCAGCATTGTTAATTATTAAAGTCTTTCATATGGCTACCAAGACAGATGTTTTTGCATAGTGCTTGTTTTATCGCTCACCATAGCAAGACGCCGAACAAGTGCGGACACTTGGACAAATACACACTTTTTTATAAGAAAACTTAACTTTTCGCAGAGCCTCAACATTCTTAAACTTTTCTGCTTTTCAGCCTAGCATTATTCTTTTAAATTACTCTAAAGTGTCAAAGGTATAACTTCACCTGAAAATCAAAGGAATATATTCAAGTCTTTGCTGATGGCTTATTTAATCGTAGAGCAAAATAAAAATGGAACAGAACAAGAAATGTTGTATTACTAGTGAAAAAATTTTATCTACAAACAGTACTATAACTCGAATACACAAAAATTCCAAGTCTTGATGAAACTTGACTCTTGTTTTATTCTTAAATTATTCTTAAATTTCAGTGATTCTGAGCCTTAATATTCTTATAAACTTTATTCCTATAAAAAGAAAGCTTTGTTGTTGTTGTTGTTGTTTACTTTATTTTGATTAGGCTGTTATACCTAGCTTTTTCAGCTAATTTAGGCCTACTATGCATACCGCATCCAGGCATGGGACCCCTAGTTTAACGTCCCTTCCGAAGGACGGCGGAGTGAGCTGTTTTGGTCTTTCATCTGGAGGTCGCCCATCTAGTTTCTCACTATACACAGCCATGCTTAACTTCAGCTATGCTAATGAAACTTACCGGGCCGCTAAGCCACTCACCCCGCTGTGTGTATAGGGGGCGGGGGGGCATGTGGAACTTTGTCACTTATTGCTACCTGTGAATCATTATCTTTGCAAGTTTGTTGCAGTTCTTCAAGTGCGATATTATTGGGGGCATGCCGCCTCTCTTCCCACTCCTGGTATCCACCACTAAAGTAAACTATGGATGTAGGCATTACGCACACTTACGCTCAACCATTAATGTTATGAATGCTGTTATTGCTTAACAACAAAGTATCGTTTACCCTGTATATAATCTTTCAATAGTGAGATGTAATGCATTTTGGGCCATTTACTTCTACGCAATCGTAATTTTTACAAGTGATTAGAGTCATCAGATTGACAGGCTGCAACACCCCGTTAAGTGTTTGAATTACAGTGTGATAATGGTTTTTGCACTACTATATTCCTGACTCACTAGAGATGTTTTGACAAAGAAAATGCATCAGCTCGAGCTAATATCTAAAACAATGTTAAGTTTACATTGTTTTGGTTCAGCTGTAAGTTGAACCAGGTAACGGCCTCATTGTGTTATTTGCTTACAGCCAGGGGTGATTTCTAGGGGGCTCAGGGACTCAGCCCCCCTTGTTAAACTTCCTGCTCATTTTGGGGGGCTCAGCCCCTTAAAACTCTTGAATTGGCTTGGCTTTTCAGAGTTTATTGGCCTTGCTTTCAAAGTGCGATGATCAATTTTGCACTGCTACATGGTTATTGAGGCATTTCTTATTGTTGACTATACTATATCAATATTAAACTAAGTTATCATGTCTCCATCTTTGGAAATATGGGCGTGGTTGTAGCTGGGCCACACCCAAGCTATGGGCGTGGTTGTGCCTAGAGCCCCCTTGATAAAATTTTTAGAAATCACCACTACTTACAGCTTCTTAGCTCTTCCCTTGTAGTTCTAAAAGTTTCTTAAATTCTAGTACAAAGGTCTAGTGCTAGGTTGCTTACAGACTGGTTTTTATATGAAAAAAGCGTGTAGCCAAAAGAGTTGCTCCATTCAATATAATTAGTAATATTAGGTCATTCAATATCATAGTAATAGTATGGCACATGCTAAAGTCAAAAATGTTTTTTCATTGCATGTAAATATCAGTATTGTGTTCCAGGATTGTCAGTAGTGATGTATGGTATGCTATCATCAGTAATACTGTAACATTTGCTACTATTCCGTTTAGCTGAGTAGTGTATTTCGTTCTGTTGCGCTAGCCCGCAAAGTATATAGATATATTAAATTTTGTTACATTTGCAATTTAGGACTGGGTACTAAGCTAGGCCGCTAAGTAGTTTCGTGACCATGTGTTTATAGGATAACGATAAATCATGAGTGAAATAACGCGTTTTTAACAAATATAGTGAGGATGTATCGAGACAATTTACAAATTCGGTACACTACAATTAATGGTACTGTCTCGTTCATTATAATCAGCAGTATTCTCGTTCGTTATAATCAGCAGTATTCCATCATTTATTATCAACAAATGTAATGTTTCTTTTTAGGGGCAGCAAGAAAACACGACAGCTTATCCCGACTATTACGTTGATCAACTGAAAAATATGACAAACGTATGTATCCTTTCCTAGAATATTAATTTACGCATGGGTGTGTACGATTTGAAGGCGTTATCAAATAATGCTTTTTACATCTGCATCTTGTTATATTTGGGTTTGTTGAACAAATTTGGCCAGTGAAATAGTTGAATTACACCCTGGCCACAGGCCAATTCATTGCATATGCTACCAATCTAGTTATGGCCTTTTTGCTTGAAGTCTGTTCTCAGTCATTCTTGATTTGCAAGGCCTCATTTGGAGCTCATTAGCTCGACGTTGTTGCGGGTGGTACTAAACCGTAAAGGTAATAAACAAGTTCATCGAATCAACTGTAAGTAGGTAAGGTTAATTGGTGACTGGGGTCTGTGGCGTCGTGTTGATGCATTCCCTTCTTTTTGATGCTCGCTCTCAGTCAGTTGCTTCTACGAAATATCATTGCACTATGAAATTTTATCAATTATGATATACCGTAGACACCTTCGTATAAGCCGACTCCACGTATAGGCCGCATCCCAACTGCATAGCATCCAAAATCGCAGCAGAAGTTTTTTGATGTCTGTCAACGTACGCAAACGCTGCAACATTTGAACAACTTTTACGAATCTGCTGGATAGGCCCAATAGCGTAACCGACATGGGCTGGGGTGGGGACAGATCTAATGGCCCCCAAGCTTTTAGGTGCTGAAGGGGCTCTCTCGAAGATTTTCAAGAAATGCGATGTTTTGTACTGTTTGGAATCACAACATATAGAAAATCCCCAATTTTACTGAATTCCTAGGGCCCCGAGTGTCCTTGCTACGCCACTGGATAGGCCCTACCTAAAGAAAGACCTAATTGCAAACTGTACCAAAATTCTACGTTTTTAAGCCTGTCCACAAACATGACATTTAAAATCACTTTTTACCTTTCTGTTTTTTTACATATTTTCATCAACATAAATTACCGTCCTGCAGCACAACTTCAATTTTCCTTCCTAAATGAAGCTACTTCTATTTGAGCCGAGCTGTATATGAAACACGGGAAGGTATCTCGGTAGTATTTGACATTGTACATTACACAGTATGTGTCGATATAAGTGCTGATGCATGAATAGGCGTATTTGTCAATATTCGTTTGTGTTTCAATTGTTGATGGCGATACCAAACAACTATTTATACATGAGGACTGAATTTTTGCCTGAGGACTTAATTTTTGCTTGGGGACTGACGCACTCCGCATAGGCCACACTCTTAACTTTCGAAACTAAATTTGGGTGCAGCTTTTACGCGGGTTTTTATAGTAATCTAAGAGTTCTGTTTTATTCCTTTAAGGTATTCTTTACTGGTGATGGCGACCTGCTTGAAGGGAGAGCAAAATCTCTTGAGGAAGTTAAAACTGCATTGAGGACGCAGCCAATGAGGTACAACTGCGTTAGGAAATATATTCATTTACGACGAACCGTTATTATTCAGAGACGTCATTTCTGTGCTAGCCTAAGTTGAGTTTGCAAACCTATACTGCACCGTATAGATTAGTCAAAGGAGGCTCTTTGAAGCTCAATTAAGCCACTTTGTAGTATTTGCTAGTTTAGTTTGGCTTAGGCCCTCCTGTCCAGAGCTGAACATCGGACAGCAAATTATGTTAGATATATTTTGTAAGCAAGTAGCGAATGTTAGACTGCCTCGGGTGCTCCTTTCTATCGGTTGTTAATTCTTTTTACTCAAACCATCCATGTTGTTGCCATCAATTTATTGAAAATATTTCAGATCGAGACTTGATATTAATTCTTCCCAGTACGAGGCAGTCTTCAGTTATTGCTGACATGAATGGCATTTGATACGTTATAGCATCCATCTCACATTCATCTTATAGTAGGTTTTTGATGTAGAGAAAATGACTCTGGCTGATGCTAAGACTAGCCAGGATCCATGCACAGCGAATTAGAAGGAGTATGGAGTAGGAGAAGGAGTATATCCTAGGAGTATGGAGAAGGAGTATGTCCTAGGAGTATGGAGAAGGAGTATGTCCTAGGAGTATGGAGAAGGAGTATGTCCTAGGAGTATGGAGAAGGAGTATGTCCTAGGAATTAGAAGGAGTATGGAGGATGTTTATATAGAGTAATTTTAAATACTAAATACTTTATTTTAAGTTGTTTAATACATCTTAACTAAAATGGGATCTAATTAAGGTCAACTATTTACAAAATTGAAAAAAGCCTAAATTTTCAACGAAAGTCTTGCAAACTTTGCATTCCCATGAGTTTGATCTCCAAGATCGTATTTCTTTTTTTAACTTTTTGAGATTAGGAATCCATTTTAGATACGGCGACAGGATTTCCTAGAGTTTATTTCGAATGAATCTTATCGTCTCAATTCCATATATAGCTGTTCAGACATTAGGTAATGGTGTACCAGATCCTCTACGAAGGTTATACGATGCGCTCCTGTCCTTAAAAATATAAATCGTAAGATCAGAGTTTAGCTCTGATTTTGTCTTACAGGCAGAGCCGCTGAGAGGGGAGGGCAGAGGGGCAAATTGCCCCAAGGCCTCAACATCTAGGGGCAGTAGCGTGCTAGGAGAGTATTCTCTAGGGAAGCACTTCCATTATTAACAAAAATTGCGCTCCCTCTGACCTCAAATTAGCGTCCCTTCAGGCCTCAAAAAGTAAATTAAAATATTGTTTTCTCAGTTTAGCGCCCCTGAAAAGTCATTCTCAGGGAGGGGCACGTGCTACCTCGGCCCCCGGCCAGGACGCCAGTGTCTAGGGGCCTCATAGCTCCAAATGCTTCAACGCCTAGGGAAACCAGTACGGAAATTGCCTCTGGTTTTGCGCTGTGAGGCCCGTTTTCCCATTCTCTCGAGTTTTTCTGCTTGTTTCTCTCGCAGGGGGTTTCGTCTTTCTCTTTTGCCTCAGCGCCCTGAAATCTCTCGGTGGCGCTGCTTTAAGACTTCTGACATATGCAACTGCTGATTCCTTATGGGCTGAAGCTTTGTTCATTTTGAAACGAAGATTTTGCAAAGAGTATTCCCTCTTCTATTAAGAACTCGTCAAGCATGTATTGATGCAAAATTGTCTTGATTTTGTAGCTTTGTCCAAGGATTTCTGGACATTGGTGGTTTGCAGTGTTTGATTGATATTCTAGCCAGCATGGACTGGGAAATATGGTGAGTTCTCTTCTTGATATCGTTTTCAATACATTGCCTGCAAAATTAATTATCATCACATAGATTTGCACAGAATTCTCCTTCCCTTATCTGAGCGTTGATTAGTCACGTTTTTTTTATGAAACTAACTCTCTGACTTCAGCCTCGATGTTTCTCAGCATTTCGTCAAATCCAACTTTAAATACTTCTTTAATGTTTCTTGAATTTAAAGACTTCCATTGACAATAGCAACCCAGATTAGGCAATTGTGTTGCAAGAAAAAGGATGCTCTTGTTTTTTGAGGCATGTAGTGGATGTTCATTCTACTTTCTTGCTAGTTTGATGACAAATTTACTAGTTAAAATAAACTTTGCAAGTTATTATTTGAAACACAGCCTGCCAATCTTTCGCAAATGTTTCTGAATTGTTGCCCAATTTCAGCCTCATGTGTCTTATAGACATGTTTCTTATAAAACAAGCGTGTAACCTAGCAACAATGTAAACATGAGCATTGATTCTTCTTGCTTTGTCCTGTCTTTCTCTCTTGCCTCTTCAGCCTTAAGCTCTTGCTTCGCCGTGGTGTATTATCCGATAGATTGGCTTTTCTCATGGACTTGCAGATCAATTTCAACTAAACACTCTTATAGAGGGTATAAGTATTCTGTTTATAGCGAAGTATTAATGAGAAGTGACCAGAGATTGTTTCTTACACCATGTTGCTTAGTAACTGTGCTCTTCATTCATGGCATGGATATCTTTTCATTTGTAATAAATCCAATACTCTGTCCAGTTATTCCATTGTGAATGGTATAGTTAAGCCTCCATAGCTAGGCGCCTAGCTTTGCTAAGTTAATTGTCTGATATGAGATTCTCTGTATGACGTCCTGGATTTATTTTTCATTAATAAGAGCTACTGTGGTGCCGTTGGGATATGAAATCGACTTTCTCATTATTCGTAACGTTTTTAGCAGATAGACATTACTTTTCGCCGTTATTATTGAAAGTTATCATCAAAATACCCAGGATGCACTGCAGTAATAATGAATCCTTTGGTGTGTGTGTGTGTGTGTGTG
>OLMO02000275.1:5533627-5551268 GCA_900291935.2 Cassiopea xamachana
GTTGCAGTACTGCTTGTAGATTAACTGTTTCACTATCGATACAATATTTGTTATTTTGCTCCACTTTTATTCTGCCTTATGACAACGTTAGACATCAAAAAAGATTTTAATATAATCCTTTGATTTTCGGACGTGGTTACACCTTCGATATTGAAGAATAATTTAAGAATAATCTAAGGCTCAAAGTCGAAAAAAATTGAGAATATTGAGGCTCACGGAAAAATAAGATTCTAATACAAATGAAGGCGTGAAATGTCAGTTGGCGTAATTGGTTACTTTAACACGTGTACTGTAAAGTGCAGAGGATCCCATTTTCCTTCCAAATCCATAAATAGTATGAATTACGCTCACTTTAATCCCGCCAAATAGATGGAACCAGGACACCGCAAGGTCTTGGTGTTTTCGCATAGTCAACATGTGGCTTTACTTAATGTCAATCTGTTATCAAAAACATACTTGCTTCCATCAAATGAGCATTGTCCTCTTCTAATTTTGATCTTATGGTGGGAAAACTTTCTACTTGAACAGAGACGCCTTCATGCAAATTGTAATTCAACGCTAGCGCGCTGTTAATCTTCACCGCGCGGGGAAAACGTTTCTAACTAAGTCAACCTTTATTCCATGCATTTCTAATTCAATGCTAGCACGTTGTTAATTTTCACCGTGCGGGGAAGGCGTTTCTAACTAGTTTAACCTTTGCTCCATGCAATTGTAATTCAGTGCTAGCGCGCTATTAATCGTCGCCGCGCGGGAGAAACTTGTAACTAGGTCAACCTTTATTCTCGACCACAAGTTAAGTAGTTAATGAAGAAATGATTAACTATCTTTGGATTTAAGTAGCTAAATTATCTGATAAGATTAAGTCGAATAATAACAATTTTGTATGATTTTTCGGAAACGACTTGCTGATAGCTCAAAATAGTGATTTCCAAAGATAGCTGCAATTTTTTTCGAAAAAGCTTATTGTTATTTCTTGTTAGTGGTATGCTATTTATATTGAATATTTTATATTATATATATATTTATATTATATATATATTTATATTATATATATATTTATATTATATATATTTATATTGAACATTTTATATCTAAATTTTCAGGTTCTAGAAATTAACTTTTGAAAATTACTACTGGTTTACTTTATGAGCCCCCCAGACCTTGAAGCATTGGGTGTTATGAGGCCCCTTGGAGCATGAGGCCCTGGGACATTTGCCCCTCTGNGCCCTCCTCTCGGCGGCTTTGATGATATGTTATTTATATATTATATTGCCTAACCTTGTTCACCAGCGACCAAGGGAAAGGTTGCGTATTTCATTCTTTAAGCTGCCTTTTTGTTGGAAAATTGGACAGCTTCTTTAGAATTTATATTTAATGAGAGAGAATCAAGGAATTTTCCTAATTTGGTCGAAGAAGCTAGTGTACAACAAGGGAAGTGTATAACCAAAACCACTAGTTACCCTGCAAACTTTGCAACATTCGGTTTAGTATAAGGTTTGGAGTTGATATAAGTACTGCTGAAAATGTTTGTTGGGTAGAATATACTCATACTTTTTCGTGTAAGTATTGATAGTATTGAAGTCAATGTGATCCAGTCCAGCATTGTCATAGTAGGTCTATTATGCAGGGTTGGTTTTCAAGAAAAGCTACTAAAATAGCATCCACACCAATGCATTTTCGTATGAAAACGCATACATTTAGATGCAGCTAAATGTATCTAAACGCGTCTAAAGTGCAAACACGCATCTAATTGTATGCGTTTTCATACGAAAACGCATTAGTGTGAACGCTACCTAAGCCTAACAGCTAATAATGTTGGGCAGAAATGTTCTGCACTTTTATCTAGGTTTAAACTTTCATAGTCTAAATCGATAATACCGGTTTTCTTGAGTATTATTGTTTTCTAACTTTTAGCAAGGAAGGTCGCAAGTGCTCGCTCATTCCGAATGCATTAATATCATTGCACAGAGCCTCATAACCGAGAATATAAAAACGAAAGTTGCAGGTTAGTATGAGACCGAGGATAGTATCATTCCCAAGAGAAAAGCCTCGTATTTCAAATCATACTTATTCCTCTTCTAAAGTCTCTTGCTACTTCACGTGACAATACATGTGATCTGCTTGGTTTGAGCTCGATTTTTACATCTAATTTTATTATTGCATATTTCGTGTTTAGTTTTAGAGATACTTGGTGCTTGCTGTCTTGTACCTGGTGGTCACAAAAAAGTGATGGATGCGATGGCGCATTTTCAGGAATATGCGGAGGAGAGGACACGTTTTCAGGTAGAGAATAGTTGACAGTTTTGGTAGGGATTTGACTTCACTCACCTACACTACCACGGCTCGCATTGCTTCTAGGCCGGTTTCCACTTAAACGAATGCACCGATTTGACCGAGGCTGCCTGAAGTTAGTGCATGCGTACTAGGTTCAGATGTGGATCCCCCCTCGACTACATTCGACCAAAGCGGCTAATTGAGAAGTTCGAATTTAAGCTTTTCCGTCGGTCGATAATCCCCTTCTACGCATGCATCAACCTCCGGCCGCCTCGACCGAATCGGTGCATTCACTTTAAGTGGAAACCGGCCCCCTTTAGATCCGCATACAACATTTTATTCCATTGCTAACGAGCATATCAATAAATACCAGAGTTAGAAATACGGGCGATATCAGTCTAGCTTAGTTAAATCTTTTTGGTACGCATTTCACCTTCAAGAATTTAGATAGATGTCCAGTCAGGTTTTACGAAGTGTGTCTGTGCTCTATTTGTCTATGGGTGTTAGCGTGTATAATGCAATATATACGAAATGGTATGTAATTCCATGCTCTCTGTAACACCTTCGTATATTGCATTTTGTAATTGTTTATGAGCATATAAAAATATGAAATTGTCGCATTCTTCACAGAAGAGCCTTTCACATTCAAAGTGTATACACCTTTTTATCATAGAAATTTTTAAGGCCAAATGCAATATTTAAAAAATGTGACCTCAACTGCAATATTTAAAAGAGAGATCAAAAAATGGAATGGGGATAAATGCAACTGCAAGATCTGTAAATGAGGCTATAGTGAGATCCTAACTAAAAAAATTAGATTGGAAATAATTTATTACTTCTTTGCTCTAGGTATCTTTATCTGTATTAGTTTAACTTTTGTATTATTGTAAATAGTTGGTATGAATGAGTTTAGCAAATTATATGTATGTACAACCAACTTTAAAGAATTTTATAACAATAATAAAGGCCAGGTTACTGTACCTTTATCTCTGTTTGATGATAGGGCATGAAATTCTTTCAAAAATCTTACCTCTTTCCTATACATCATTTTCAGACTCTAATAAATGATCTTGATAGAAGCACTGGGGTTTATAGAGATGAATTTAACTTGAAGATAGCAATTATGTCATTTATCAACGCCGCATTAAGATATGGTGCAGGAACAGTAAGTACCCCTTTCCTCGTTTTTACTGCACTCTCTCCAGTGGCTTTCTAGATTTCTGAGAATACACGCTTTTTTAAAAGAAACCAAGCTCAAGGCCTAGTTCTAAAAGTTTCTTAATTTTTGGCCACATTTTAGTACCAAAGGTTTCATAATAGTTTCTTAATTTAGCGAAGTAAATTGCTGTGAAAGTGTACGCAGAAGGTGAATGCAGCAAACTATTTGCCCTATAACAAACAATATGCGTTAGTACGAGTTAATTTCTAAAGCAATGTCATATTCGCATTGTTTTGAAACAGCTTTGCGTTGAACCAGGTAGCGATTTCCATATGCTATTTCTCTAAAGTTTCTTAGCTTTTTCCTTGTAGTTCTAAAAGTTTCTTAAGTTTTTGGCTGTCTATTACTACGTTGCTTATACAGTGGTTTCTTGTAAAAAAACGTATACTAGCTTTAGCCTCTGCATTGAAGAAATTTCTCTTATTCAATTTCTTGAATTTTAGCTTAAATATCCAGTTTGCTTTTGTCTATGTACACGAATGTTCCCCACTTCATTTTTGTCATAGACATGTTTTGTTATTATTATATATTTATTTACGTTTCAGAATCACATCGAATTTAGGATACACCTTCGATATGAATTCCTTATGCTTGGGCTGCAGTCAGTTATGGAAAAACTGCGAAAACTCGAGAATTTAACGCTAAACAGGTAAGAAATAACACCTTGATTAAGTCAGACGCTGGGACTTCTAGGAACCGTTCATTATGTACAGAGAAGTTCATTCCGAAGAGAAAGTGGTTGGGTGACAGAAATTTTAAGATATTATAAGTTTGTGCAATTACATTGTGGTATAATCTCAATGTTGGGTAGGATGGTTTTATGCACAAGAAATCATTTCTCTTTGATACTAACTCTTTTGTAAATAATGAGCAGTCCCTTGTTAGTTTCACTTTCACAGATCTTTGAATTTTGAATTTTGTTTTAATTATGACGATTTTATGTAAATGCAAGCTAGCGCTTATTGCTCTTCTTCATTCTTTCATACGTTGCGCCAAGCTGGAAATGTTCATATGGTATACAGTTTGCATTGACAGCTTTCATTATACGCGTTATCCTGCATCTTTAAGATGTCCTTCATTCAATATACTTAGTAGCTTAAGAAGTGACGTAGTTTAACCTCATAGCGGATAAGTTAAGGGGTCGATACTGTCTCGGTCAGCTATTAGCTTTTGCTACCGACTGTATAAATTCAGTAATACCCATATTTTTATACCCTTTACTGGATTAAGTTCCTAGCGGAATCTTGTATGCATTAGGGGGATCATGTTTAGCTTTGCTGTACGGCATCAAGGCATTCTTCAGAGCTTTAAGGCTGTTATAAATAAACACCAAATGACCATGTGAAGAACTTGCACTTTTGTGGCTGCAAGAAACGTAGCAAGATTTGAGTTTTAAGCTAGTTCTCTCTATGTTGGAGTTGATTTTATATAGGATGGCTCGTTATATCTCACAGCACTAAAAAGCTGATGTTTGCGTTTCTTCACTAGGCATTTAGATTTCTTCGACATGATCAGATCAGAAGATGAAAGCGAGCTTGCAAAAAGATATGGAGTGGTAAGATTTCATTATCATGTACTCATACACATACTTAAGCTTCACTTACAAACATACTTCCACCCTTTTCTCCTTTTTTCTACCCTTTATTTTTCAATTTCTCATGTTCTATGCTCTCTCTCTCCCTGTTATTTCCTACTCTCTTCTACTCTCTTCCTCGTTCATTCATTTCATTTTTAAACATTTGCACATTTTGGCCCCTCAGAATCAAATGTCTGTATTACAGGGGGCCATGTTAAAACTAATTAAATCAATCCTTAGCAAGGAACATATACAACTAAATCAATTTTGCTTAAAAAAATATAATCTTCAGCAAAGCAAAAGCATACGTGAGGTAGAAAACTAAAATAATCTTTCTAATTTGTTTCCGCAAGCATGGCCTTCATTTTTTCTGGATTGGTCCAAAAGTCCAAGAGGTTTTATTTCACTANAGGTAGGGAGTTCCCGACTCATGATCCTCTGTAAGCGAAGCAGTTCTGGTCATGCCTAGATTTTAATCTTTGAGGCCTTAAGCTCAAATTAGAGCCACACAAAGTTCTACTTGTTATAGTAAAGACTCTAGTAAACTGTTTTGTAAGGTACAGTGGTGCCTCGTATCTTCTCTCTTTCATTACCTTTGCCATTTTCTCTCTCCTTTATCTCTCCCAGTTTTCTCTTCCCTCCAATTCCTCTCTCTTTCCTTCCCACAATTGCTGTAAAGCAACCATATATGTAGCTGTCTAAAAAGCAAGTTTAAAGTTCTCAAGATTTTTTGTAACGATTGGTGTCTTTGTGAATGTGACAGGAGACAGCTGTCTGCCTACAATGCATAGGCACCAGTTGGCTACTTTTTTTAGTTATAGTTTTACCAAATGAGTACTCACCCGTAATTTCAGTTCATAGAAATTTTGAGGAAGAATAGTTAAACCGTACTAAACTCTTGGTGATTTGCAAGCACATTATTGCTTCCTTGTGTTTCTTTTACATACCAATATTTGTAGTGGCTTTTAAAGTGCAATTCATCGAGATGGAGGTGATTGTCCAATGCTACTGACGTATATGAGCGAGGTAACATAAAGGTTATAGCGCATGCCTACCATGCGGAAGGTCTACGGTTCGAGCCCGAATCGATGCTCTGACTAAACGCTCGCTCACTGCTCATCCAGCAGCAAATTGATACCCAGTGGGAACACTGGAGAGATAAAGGCGGCGAGGAAAGGAACTGGCCACCCTACCTCACATGCCGATGGCTCAGGATAAGTGTCCTCTCTAACAGGCACTCCCCTACGTACGAAAGTATACGGGACTACCTTTATTATTTTTATACTGATGTATAAATGAATTGACAATACAATAAACTGGCACCTAGTAAGTAACGAATATTTGACAGGGTAACTTATCAGTTTGTACGCATTGTTATCAACAGGCTCCTACGTGCTTTCTCATACATATGGTGGAAGATGGAAAAAGCCTCTTGTTTTTATGAGATCTTGTATGTCCATGCTTAGGAATGGAGTTTCATTAATACTCCATGCTTCCAACAAATATTGTAGCCTTGAAGCTTGCCCTTTTACTGCTGAACTTACTTACAATACCTGTAGACTTAATCCTTTTGTTTTTCCTGATTCCGCTGATATTGTTTCCTCGTTTCTTTCCAAATGCATAAACTCGAGATTTCTTGATGATTTTAGCCGCAGCTTGACTCAAAAAGCGCCAGCAGTATGCTTGATGTCTTGAAACAGAAGATTGGACATACTACATGTTACGTGCATCTCCTTTCAATTCTCCAGCATCTTCTCCTATTACCAAGTAAGTTTCGTTGTCTTTCTAGGCCCATCTAAGCCTTGCTATTATTTTCGTGCCCCGAGTGATCCTTTCTCCTACTCCAACAACTGCTGCATAGTTTGAATGAGTTTGGCGTTTATAGAAATCCATAGAATTTCCTGGCCAGTTACACTATGTTGAAACTTGATATTCCTAATGGGTTTTCACATGATTATTTCTCAATGCATGTGACTTTTCCGTGAGTTTAGGCTTTGTTTTCCAGTAAGACTTTGACTAGGGTTTGCTTCTGATTTCTAATTCACTTAAAAATTCAGGTTCTAATTTCTAATTCCGTTTTTGTTTTTCTTTACCATTTTTCTATACCCGCAAACATCACTAGAAGCCATTTTAATAGGAAAAGCCGGAATTGAGAGACCGAATTTGGCGTTCTTTACATGCGTACTCTTTCAGGATTCATACTGAACCTGGAAAACCTGGAAAATAGGCCATTTTTACGAAATGTCTGGGAAAGCCTGGAATAGTCAGGGAATTTTCTATACTTTTTATCCAAGTCAGGGAAGAGTCAGGGAGCACAAATTATTTAGTCAGCATATCATTTTCATTCACTATTGGCATGGTTGTTCGTAAAGTCGTTGCTCTAATCGTTGCCAGTAAATGTGAACTTTATCGCTTGGCTTTGTGAAATAACAATTTTAATGTGCATTACCTATCCATTAGGATCCATTTACTTTATTTTCTTTTGAAATCGTGTGAAATGGGGTCAGGGAAAAAGTGGGTGTATTTGACTACCAATCAGTGAAATTTCAGGGAGTATTCAGGGAATCTTGATTCACGTATGGGGTATGAACCCTGTGGGTGCTTGAGACAAGGAAGTCTTTATAGTTAAGGGTGGAAGCTTTTTAGTAGAGCCAATGAGTATTTTTATTTCGAAGGTGTTATTGTTTAGTGTCTCCATTTACTTAAAGCCATTACTTTTGAATATACCTGGTGTAATCATGGTGTCATTTAAGATGTAGGAATATAATTTTAGAGCAGATGGCTTTCCCATTTCCCTTTGGATGGCTGCTAAAATCATTGCCAAATTTTCATGCTTTGTTACATTGTATGCAATAGTTCTTTTAGAGTTGCTATATTTTGGGATAGATTTTTTCATCAACCAAATAAGTTTAAATATATTTATAGAATTTTATTATATTTTGTGATGACTTCTCTCTGTAAAATGATTTAAATGAAAAGGTAGATGGAACATCACATATATTATTGATTTTGCAAAAATCCTATTGAACTAAACGTTAAATATATTGAAGTAAGGTAAGCGTTGAATTGTTATGTAAAGTTTATGACAGTTAGCAATATTTAGATAATTGCTACAACATATTCTACTAGGTTTTAGCGTGAATGCACCCTAACCTAACTCTACCATCTTCTCATCAATAAGTCGAGTTTCGATAGACAAAAAATTAAGTGTTTTTGGATTGCTATTCCTATCCTCTTTGGCTCTCGGAATCTTGAATGTTTTCTTTAAATTTGACTGTAATACTTGTTTAGAATATCTCTTAAAGTGAACTTCATTATTCATAGCTGATCGAAAGAAAGGCGCAAATGAATACTGGAGGTTGCTGGACAGAATTATTCAAGAGATAGTACTGCAGCAAGATGGTGGTAGTGATCCTGATGTCGCTCCAATAGATCTACATGTAAAATATATCATTGAGAGGTTTGTGTAGTTTTAAATATCACGTATGTACCGCACATTGTATCTCTTTTTGTGTTTTATAGTACACTACATGTTTATATATATATATATATATATATATATATATATATATATATATATATATATATATATATATATATATATATATATATATATATATATATATATATATATATATATAGTTATTTATTTATTTATTTATTTATTTATATATATATTTATATGTCATCTAACTTATTTACTTATTTTTTACATGATTCGTGTTACTCCTTACACTCCTTAAAAACTCCTTAGATTTGATCAACGTTTTTAAAGGCGCTTAAAAGCTCTTTATATATGTGCATTATAGAAAAACCTGCTTAATAACTCAATATTTCTATTCAATTCTTGGGGGTGAGGGTTTTCAATGGTAGATTTATACAGGAAATGGTTTGCTTTTGTCGTGGATATGCACAGAAGTACTCCTTAAAAATAATGTTTTGGTCCTTAGATGCTCTTTGAAGAGTCCTTTGATTTCATCTACCCACCACAGCAGAACCGCTGTAGTTATTTTACATTATTCTCATTATATCTCATGTTATTTTCATAATTTCCTCGTGTTATACCTCAAGCTCACCTTTCAAGTCGTTAATAGCACTTTATCTAAGATTGGAAATCGATTTTTAGAACTTAGAAACTGAAAGATGTCAGAATCAAATATTAGAAATTCTCTTTTCAAATTTTTTAAGTCGTTGATGGGAAATCATGAACAAAAGACAAAAGAGTTACTTGCTCCCTTAGGTTTCAGAGTGTTCTTAATCCCTATACGGAACATCATGCTCCCCAAAGTTGTGGTCTCTAGAAGCTCTGTTATGTAACTTTTACGCGTGCTTTTACACATAAATATAAGCCTTTTAGGCAAACTTTGCTCGCTGTTCCTTTAAAGTCTCATACACTCCTCAACGACAACAATCTTTACAGGCGGTAGTGTAATAGGAATCAAGATTTCAATTTAAAATGTTTTTAAAGCAGCGTTTCAGCAAGTTTTCTTTTATTGCTAGAATGACGATGGATGACTTCAAAGACGATAGTAAGTACAATTCAAATATACGCGTTCTTATAAGAAACTTTTCTATGAGAAATATGAGGCGGAAATTAGGCAAAAATTAGGAACTCTTTAAGAAACAGAGGCAGTCTGAGTTTCAAATAATAACTTTCAAAAACTGTTTTTGCTAGTAAATGTTTGATTTAACTAGCGAGATAATAGAATAAACATCCATTAAATGCCTCACAAAATCTGAGCATCCTTTTTCCTGCATTGCAATTGCCTGATCTGAGCTGTTGTTGTTGTCATTGGAAGTCTTGAAATTTAGCAAACATTTAGGGCTGGATTTGACGAGACGTTAAGAAATGTTAGTGCTCTCTCTTTTCATTGTTTATTTACTTTTTATAGGGAATAGTTAAAAATTTTACGTAAATAGTTTTGTAATATATACTTTGTATGTTTTCTTAGTAGGAATAAATTAGCTTTGTAGTTATTCGATGTGAACGTACTATAGATAAATATTATTATTGTTATATTGTAACGTCAAAGCTGAAGTGAAAGAGTTTGTTTCCTATAAAGAAGAACGTGTACTTACTCTATCCATCATTGACCTGAATACAACATTATCAAGCTCGTGCACAGTTGCTACAGAAATATATACATACTGGCATCTAGCGCATTGCTGAAACATGAGCTTGTTTATCAGCTGGTATGAAACCCCCTGTCTTAATTGCATCGTGATTTTGTCGGATGACGCATCAAACCTTAAAGGGCATAGACCTCTCGCAAGACTTGTGGCCTATGGGAGTTGTGTTGCGCTTGGAGCAGTCCAAATATTATCTACATGTTATCGTTTTGAAATTTTCTTAATCATGATTTACTCTTTCATATTGTTAGGTGGTGCAAAGCTGGCAAAGCGAGAGCAGGAAGCCGTAAGCGCATTCCTTGTACTTTGTTCACAGGTTGCAGTTGAAAAGTTATGTTATGAAACCAAGAATTTGCTTGGGACATTTTTGTGTTGTAAGAAATGAAAGAGCAGAGTTATGTGGTTAGGTTTTATTATGAAACTAGAGTTATATGTATGATTCTAGAGTTCTTTTTATTTGTCTTTGAATAGATATTGGACATACACGTTCAGAAATTTAGACCAACTTGTTATCATTTTTATAGAACGAGCTTCGTCAAACGGTAGACAAAATGGCCGACAAACTTGAAAAGGAAACGAAAGCGAACGAGGAGTCAGTTAAAAAAATTGAAGAACTCACTAACCAAGTCAATGAACTAAACAACAAGGTTCGTATATGTGTGCAATACTTAGATGCGCGTTAAATATCTCTGATTACAGTGCAAAAGCATAAATGCTATGTATTTGTATATTTATACATTTCTATATATTTTAATTAGCAAAATTAATTTCTTACAGATTTGGAGCGTATATATTTATATACCATACGCATTCAAGCATTATATATATATATATATATATATATATATATATATATATATATATATATATATATATATATATATATATATATATATATATATATATATATATATATATATATATATATATATATATATATATATATATATATATATATGTATATATATGTATATATATATACTTATATATATAGTTATATATATAATATATATATATATATATTTATACTTATATTCATATATGTGTATATATTTATATTCATATATGTGTTTATTTTTATGTGTACAGTATGTAAGTACCTAGGGTATATCCTGTTTTTGTTTACCACACATAATATGTATATACAGACCCAAGCGACGTAAATTATAAGTTCTCCGTGTTGTACTATAATGTTTATCAATTGTAGCCTCACAGCTCAGATAATTTGATGCAGATGATTGTAAATCGTATTTGATCATCCTTCTTAGTCGGCTTGAAAGGCAGCTGTTAGTTTTACGTTTTATTGCTATTTCTATCCATTTGCAGTTAAACACTGAGTCTGTTAGCCGCATGCGATTAGAGGATATTGTGAAACAAGTCGGCTCATCAATACCAGACGATGCAAAAATCTCCAATTTACAAAGTATGGGTGCCCTCATTGCTCCTCCGCTACCATCTTCGCCACCACCATCATCCAATGCAATAACATCAACCAATATACCGCCACCACCAGTCCCTGCGCCACCACCCCCGTTATTTGGAGCACCTGGAGCACCACCCCCTCCGCCACCCATGGGTATGTGTAATATTTGTACACTTCTTAATGTGAGCTTTATTGTCATTTGGATAAAACCTATTGGAAATGTTTGTATTTTTTTATCTTTGATTTTAACTTAAACAACTTTGATTTTGGGTCTACCTTGGGTCTTAGTTTGGATCCTACCATCTACTCGTAAGATGAAGACCCTTGCATCATTAATCATCATCACAACCCATGAGTTCAACACCCGTGGTAGCATTCTACCACTCATGTTATGAGGTTCTGTAAACCACGCTATAGCAGGATTGCCACCAATTCAGGGAAAATCAGGGAGTGTTATTTTCAATCAAGGAAATTATTCGAAAAATCAGGGAAAATCCGGGAAGTTTTAAGCTTTTTATTGTTTCATTCCAGAGCAATGACTTTCCCCCTACTCAAGTACACATCCAGTTGAGTGTGGCAATCGCTAAATTTTACCCTTTTGTATATCACTCTGTTCTATGCAGTCCTTATTAAACAGTTCTGTGTTTGATGGAACCAAAACTTTTGAATGACCAAAACTTGGGTCAATGCTCTCCTAACCGTCATATTTGTCCACAGCAATGATAAAATTTTAAATAAAGGTTACAAGAATATCAGGGAAAATCAGGGGAAAGCAGGTAGGGTTTTCCTGAAAATATCAGGAAATCCAGGGAGTTTTCCCTGCAATACTAGTGGTAACCCTGTATAGGCTTGTACACTAGCGTTGTCTTCTCACCATCACACAATATTGTCCATACATTTTCGTTGTGGTCCTCTTTTGTTCCTTCAGCAGTTCCCAAGCCAATTTGATTTCAAGAAACCTGTTGTCTTACAAATACGGCCAAGCAGTTTCATTTTTCCCTGGCTTTTTGAATTAGAGTTTTTCAAATGGGAGTATGTTATACACAATTTCCCATTTCTCACTATCTGCCTCCATCCTTTCCTCAGAAACTCCCTTGTAGCAAACCCTATCTGATACCACAACTGTTCTCAACATCTCATGCCTCTAACCAAGCTTCACAACTCAATTTGTACTGAGTAACATTGACAGTTTTCCTCAGTGTGATTCTCTACCCATTTACTCGGCGTGATCTTAAATATCCATTTCTTATCTTGATCTGATCTTGTTTTTGTATTTAGGTAGTGATGGTTTCTTTGGGAGAAAAAAAAATAAACTGCCGAAACCTTCTAATCCATTGAAATCATTCAACTGGGCAAAAATACCTGATGTAAGTTGATCACCATTAAATATCAGAACGAAGCACTATGTTTTTTTATGAAGAATTTGATTGTAGGGAAGGTTATGGGTATACAGTAAAAACTTGCATTAAAGAACCACATATTTTAAGAACGTTTGCCCTATAATTCCATTATTTCCATCGCTGAACTAAGAATCCAACTTGCCCTAAAAATATTCTAAGTCCTTATAGACAAAATGGTAAACTTGAAGAAGCATGGGATGCAGTGAAAATTGAGAAGTAGTTTTCAAGGAGTCTTTTTGTATAGAGAAGCTGTTTAATGACTTGTAAAGGAGGTGATTGTGATAGCACATATCCTCATGGAAGTTTATTTTTCAGATTTTTCAATCCATTTTTGTAGCTTTTTCAAGTGCAAAGCTGTATTTTTATTATGTCCCAAAGCTCATTTGTTTAGAGCAGGCTCTCCAAACTACGGCCCTCGAGACCTTTCCAACCGGCCAGTGGAGACCTATTGGTCTACGGGATAATGTGGGGAAATTTATTGATTATTAGTCATTGGTTAAGAGTGGATCTTTAGAGCCTTAGGAACAACCAATTCTCTAAATTATTCATTCATATTTCTTGTGTAGGGATCTTTTTACCCTAGGCCCCGGAAAGGGAAGCTCATTTATGTAGGTTTTACTGTATAGCACCCTTCAGGTTCCTTCACCATCGCTTGTTACAGTCTTACGTCAGAATTCCCGTCCCTATAGAATCTATTTACGAGCAAAGACAGGCGTGGTGGAAGCGTTTTCAATCATCCTTAGCAAGTTTCGCTTCTTGCTAAAGTAGTAGAATTAGACTGTTGAGACTGAGACGAAATCATGATTTGTTTTGTTGTGCATAAAATGTTTCAGTTAAGAATTCTTGGATACATGCCACCCTACGGAAGCATTAACTGTAACACTGCAAGCCTTCTGATAAAAATGACCAGATACCTACATTTCTTTGACGCAGTCCTATTGCTTTTGTATGCATAGTATTGAGAATTTTGAATTTTTAGTTAAGAGAGATTTTTGTTCTCTTAAAAAAACTGGATCTCTTTCGAGACATCACTCTCAAATATGCGAAAGATGCCACCTTGCATTTTGATAATTAGATTTAACAGTTTAGCTAATCTCATTCTCCATTTTGATAGCAAAAACTCAAAGGTACATTATGGACAGAAATCGACGATTCTGAGGTGACCTATTTTTGTGCTTCATCTGCGCTCTTTATAACCCAGAACATGAAAGCTTGTACAATTTTAAGATGCATAAGTCATTAATCAAAGTATTATTGTACGATTTACTTATTGAATCTTTATCAAAAACATAAAAACCATATACTGTTTTATGAGGGTATCTTTTAACCCTTCAATATTAAGTTTTGCTCTAATTTCATGCAATCTTTAGCAAGCTCTAAACAATGGACTGCATTTTGTTCTTCATATTTCTTCAGTTTTCTAGTAAATTACTACTTTTCAACCTTTGGTATTTTCACACATGATTTTAAAGTCATTCAGTTTGCAGTTGATTATGAGACTGTCTACATCATTCTCTTCTTAGGTTATATCACGTATCGACTTTCGAGAAATCGATGTCACGTTTTCGGCCTTTCAAAAGAAGGAGGTACGTTGATAAGAAAAATGAGCTGTCGCAACTTAGAGTCGGTTTTCTTTGCTTCTAGCTTTGACTCTTTTACGTTAACTATCAAACTATTAAAAGTGTTTCACTTCGGGGTCACTCACCCTTTAGTTAACGCTAATTTTACCAGTTTTGAGACCCCCCTCCCCCTGTCATAGCTCTTCATACTATAGCTCTCCATATAAATTAAACAATAGCATAAGAAAATCAAGGTACCCTCCCTCCCCCCTAGAAGCGTTACGTAACAAGTGAATGATCCCTTAGAAGTGGTAGTATCTTGTTGGCCTAAACCAGACCTTTTCGCTTTACGTGGGCGATCACCCTCGCAACGTCCTCGCAGACATTTTACACAGGTGATTCACCGCCCTCGGAAAAGCCAGATCTAGACCCTATCAATAATGACTCAATTGGTTGCCAGACCTATATTCTGTTTATTCTTGAGGCCTCTGGTGGGGGGGGAGTGCTTTCGGAGCAGAACTTTTAGCTCCTAATCACCCTCCTAGGCTAATTTGTGCGGGCGTTGTACCTCCTTTGTAACAATTTTTTCACGAAAAGATCTGCCCCAAGCCCTCTATTATTTGCCTTGCTTTCGAACACCTGATTGAGATAGCATGACGGTTCATTGTGACTATCGTGATAAGACACTAGTGATGCAATTCATTTCATTTTCATTTTGCTTTCATTTTTATTTATTTAAACAACTTAATATGTGCAAATGCATTCAGTAGTTAACTGCTTTACAATGTGCCCTGTGTAACGAAAAATAGAATAAAGTACTAGCCCTAATTTATATTAAAATGTTGCTGAAAATACTATTATACAAGAAAAAGCAAAAATGNGTGTAAGAACTGAAAATTGATTGAAATTATCGACTTCTTTTTGTTTAGGATACCGAGGACTCCCCACATTGTTAAGACCTATTGTTCAGCCGTTTAAGTTGAAAGCCAATCATTGGCAAGGGAATCTGTTGCCATACGCGAGCGATGCACTATCCCTTTGCACTGTCCACAATCAAGCAGACCGAAAATGCGCCTTCTACGCATGCTCTTGGATTCCCTTTTGGGAATGCCCTTTAGCTGATGAACTTCAGGGATACAACACTTTGATCCTTAAAATAAATTTTATTTTGAAAGTAGCCAGAAAAGGAGCGGTTTTTATTTCACGGCTTAACTGATTCCAGAAAGCCAGTGGCGGTTTTTCAAGAAAAATCAGGGGACAAAGGTGCTGAATTTGCCGACTTTTTTTAGAAGAGACACGTGTACTCGAAGAATGCTTCAGAGTTTTTATCGTGTACACGTGTTGTTCATAAGAAAAGGTTTACATGGAATTGAGTATCAAGCCAAAACAGTGATTTTCTTTTTAAGAATATTTGTATTTAGCCTTTGTTCCACTATTTTTGCCAAGAATTTGCCGATTCGATGGTACCTGGGGGGCACTTTACCTCCCCTGTGCCCCCTTAATATCTGCTACTTCAGACAGCGACTCCTCGATAGGAAAAGCTGCTCTGCCCTTTGGAGGTTTTGTGCAGTGGAATTTTAAGGTCAGTGCNCTGGAGTTGCGTAAGGTTCTATTGCAGATCTCAGACCTTCAGTGAAACACTGATTGCATCATAGTCACTATGATTGCATTTAGGGAAGTGCAAGCTCCTTCAAAGCTTTTTAGACTGTACAAGCTGTCTCAAAGTCAATTATTTCTTTGACTGTTAACCGTCCTTGTTGTGATATCAATGACAACGATTTTTGGTCGTTGGGACTGTTTGTGACAACCCAAGCAGTCCGATTTTGTAGCTTTTGAAATTTTTTAATAATGGAATCATCAGCACATCCTCAAACAGAGCAGCAAAATCTTTGGTGCGGATCTACTATACTGTTATACATCCTTTGGATAGTATGCGATGGAAGATATCTCTTCCAGTACTAAAGATTATTGTGTACCAAAGATTATTGTGTGTCTTTCCAACAATTATTTATACCATCTGTATATTTTCAAGGGGGATTCTTGAAAGTAATTGGCTTCACCAATCCTTGGCAAATGTAGACAAACAGGTCTATTTTAGAGTGGCACGTGACTCTATTGAGTGGACTTTGATTTGTATTTAGGCATTCATAGAAATCTTTTATTTTGAAGAAAGAACAGGAGGACGAAGAAGATTTTCACAAGAAGCAAACATACCAACCGAAAGAATTATCTTTCATTGATAATCGTCGCGCACAAGTAAGAGCTGCAATGTTATTTTCGTATACCCCATAATCCGTCCCTTACTTCCTTGTGTCGGATTAAAATGGAGCTGCACCTTATGAACCCGAATATAAGCCTCCTCGAATATAAGCCCCCCGAAAAATCTCTAATGTAACCCCCTGTAAGCTAACTCAAATCCCTTCCTAATATAAGGCCCCTAAATGTAAGCCCAGGGCTAGCATTTCTGGAAAACATTGTTTTCTGAGGAGGCATAAATAAAACGACTGCTACTTTTGCTGTGAATGTCTTTTTTCTTCAAAAAAGCTTTGCGTACATCATGTTTGACCGTACATAATGCATCGTACATCATGTCTTTGCGTACATCATGCAGAAAGAAGTGATAAGGAATGAACATAGACTGAGTATATATAGATAGAGCCTCTGTTTTTTGTTTTTGTCCTTTGTGAAGTTTTACGCATTAAGTGTTATCTCTCTGATTGGACACCTAATGGTAAATTTTTGGCATACACAAGTCACCTATAACCTAAAAGACCCTCCGAATATAAGCTCCTCCCCCCGATTATAATCCCACCAACAAGTGCTTGCGAACCTCTTTAAGCCCAGGGCTTATATTCGGGATTCTACGGTATACTTGCCAGTAGAAATTGCTTTTGAAGTCGACTTTGTATCTAAATAATTTCTTATTGCAGCTTTTGAACAAATATATATATATATATAGCCTGATGAGTCCGCTTGAAGGGACGAAACTAGTAGCAGCAGCATAAATAGGTAGTCTCAAAGAATTGTTGATTTATTGTGTTTCCAATATATATATATATA
>OLMO02000275.1:5556394-5585178 GCA_900291935.2 Cassiopea xamachana
TATATATATATATATATATATATATATATATATACGCATATATATATATATATATATAAAGTAAAGGTAGTCCCTTATACTTTCGTGCGTAGGAGAGTGCCTGTTAGAGAGGACACTTATCCTGGGCCATCGGTATGTGAGGTAGGGTGACCAGTTCCTTTCCTCGCCGCCTTTATCTCCTCAGTGCTCCCACTGGGTACCCATTTGCTGCTGGATGAACAGTGAGCAAACATTCAGTCAGGGCATCGAGTCGGGCTCGAACCGTAGACCTTCCGTATGGGAGGCATGCGCTCTAACCACTATGCTACCTCGCTTATATATATATATATATATATATATATATATATATATATATATATATATATATATATATATATATATATATATATATATATATATATATATATATATATACACTGTATATCTTTAATAATTGCTTCTTATATTGTATTTTTCTATCATGTGCTGCTCTGCTTCACAGAATTGCCAGATTTTACTTTCAAAAATTAAACTATCAAATGATGAAATAGTTGAAGCTATTTATTCGATGGACTCTGATGATAAACTTTCAAAAGACATGTTGGAACAAATGCTTAAATTTGTACCTTCACCTGATGAGCAACATCTTCTCGACGGGCATAGTGAGCAACTTGATATGTTTGCAAAAGCGGATCGCTTTCTGTACGAAATGAGCAGGTATTTCTTTACATCTGGGATATTTTGTTTCAATTCTTTATATCACTTGCTTGTTTATCCTATTTGTTTGTCTTCTTGTGTGTTAATCATCTTATTGTCCCATCTTCATATTTTGCGTTCTTCTGACTTATGACTCTCGCTTGTCATCTTCTTATTATCTCTCCTTATTTCCTATTGTTTTACTACATTTTTCTTTTTCGCTTTTCTTATCTTATTTTATCTTGTTTTTCCCTCCCAGTTTTCATTCTCTCCTAATTTGTTTTCTTAGCTTCTAATTCCTCTCCTAGATGCTCTTTTCTTCATCTTACTTATTTACTCTCTTTATGTATCTCTGTCTATCTTCGTGTTTGCTTTACACCTATTCCGTTTATGGATTTGCTTCTTCCTCTTCTCTTAGAACCATCTTCCTTAATTCTTCTGATAACAGGGTCCGTACAGGTTTTTGAAAGTTCTGGAAAGTTATGGTAACTTAAAATGCAATTCCCAGGACATTCAAGTTTTGGAAAAGAGAGAATTTTCAAATAAGCTATGGAAAGTTAAGGATTTTGTTTAGGAAAATTCTAAAAATATCCTGAAATGGATGTAGCTTAGTTTTGTATTAAACACCGTATATGTTATGTTTGTTCATGTTACTATTTATAATACAAAACATCATCCACCAAAAAATTATTAAATATATCGTCAAAAAAAGCGTTTTTCTGTTTTTATGGGGTTCCATAACTGTAAGTAAAAATGAGTTTCACGATTTTGGAAATTTGATATTTGGCTTTAGAAAAGTTTTGGAAATTCTTTTTAAAGGATTTTGTACGAACCCTGTGGTGGGTTTACTTTTTTGCTTGCCAAAATGATACGCATTTTGCAGTAACCTTCTTTCATGGTACTTCTTGGTAAATGTTTCATCAAACTTTTCAGTCCAGTGAATGTAGATATTATTGATTAGCTTTGTTGATGTTTGAGATAAAGTGAAATTCATTCTAATTCTTATTAGGATTCCTCACTACGAACAACGATTAAAAGCTCTTGTATTTAAGAAGTCTTTCAACGACAGAATGGCAGAGCTGAGGCCGCAGATTCAAGGTTTGTATTTATTGTATCATCAGACAGAGGCTCAGATCTTGATTTACTCAAGATGCGTTGACCTTTCAAGAGAAGAAGTGATTTCCATGATGAGCAACTGTGGTAGTTAAGAGCATCAGATTTAATTGCTTCCTGTGCTGTCCTGTTTTAACCGAGAGGGAAAGAAATATCTGCTCTATAGGAGCTCTATTGTCTTTTAGATAGCATTATGCACAACGTGTTTCTTCTATTTCATCTATACTCTCAAGTGCCAAATAAACGGAGGGCCCTATTAAGCAGGGGGGTTGGAAAGAATTCTAAAATTTAGTAAATATGGGGTTAAAATAAACGGGAGGATCGGAATTTGAGAAATGGCTGTAAATGATTATAGAACGATGGAAAAACAAAAACAGGTCTGTCGTATAGCATTAAAATATGTACAGAGGCACTCTATTTTGCCTTGAATATTGGGCGAGAATAATATTAACAAAGAAGTGGAATGACATCGAGGGCTCGTAAGAAAGTCAATTTCCTTATAATCAATAAACGGGGCGCCCTAATAAGGTCCGGAGGGTTGGAAAAAAATCGAAAAATTAATATGTGGGGAGACGTTTATTTGGCACCTGAGAGTACTTCTGGGGTATTCCCCAACATTTTTGTACTTATGCTTTTCCAGAGCATTTTGGGTAGCTCCATTGATTTTTTGCTTCCTTTCCAGCTGTACAAAAAGCGTGTAAAGAGCTGACGAGAAGCAAGAAGCTGAGAAGTTTGCTACAAATTATCTTGGTTCTGGGAAATTACATGAACAGAGGACAAAGAGGCAATGCTGCAGGTATAGGAGGCTGTTCAGATATATTCATGCCATGATAAGTAGATAGAATATACTATGTCAGTGGTTTTTAACCTTTTTGCTGGAACGGTACCCTAAGGAAACATCCCTGTGGCTCCAGGAGCCCCTATTAACATATCTGCACAAGAAAATTAAAAAGTACTGTCGACGGTAGTATTTGTTTGACTTTTGGCGGAACCCATGGAATGTACTAGCTGAATCCTGGTTGAAACCGCTGTGCTATGTAAAAGGAGTAAGCTGGTAAGAAAAAGTACTATGCTAGAATGGTATGCAAGGTGGAAGAGTGTGCTTGGTAAAAAGAGTGTGTAGAAGGGAATAGAAAAGAAAAGCTAGGGGAAGACTTGTTTTATAACTGGCGTGTCCTGGTTAATATCCTTTTTGCAAAGTGATTGGCTACTCACTTGTCTGTCCAGGATTATATTTGGTATTGGTGAAAATGTTTTTTATCGTGTTGACGTATAATTCTTTGATATAAAAATTCATTTTTATGTCCTAGGATTCAAGCTCATGAGTCTTAACAAAATAGTGGATACAAAGTCAAGCGTTGATAGAAAAATTACACTCCTACATTATTTGCTGGATGTATTAGAAAGAAACGTATGTGTTTTTATTCCTATTTCTAATGTGTAGCTGTTTTTGTTCATGATATAGAAATATCTCCTCGGGGTTTCGTTTACTAATGGAGAAATCTTCGCACATATTAGCTTATCCAACTCAACCTATTCTATCATCACGGAAAGCAAAATATATTGCTGTTTTCCTTGGGCAGATAATTTGTGTTAACTGTTAATTTTAAGTTTTTATTTGGAATTGTGGCTTTATGCATCAAATAGACTGTTAATGCAAAATTTAAAAAAAGAATGGAGATTATCTTATATGGGGGAACTGCAATTATAACAGTTTATGGAACAGTTATTTGGTTGTTTTCAGAAGATTAGCGCCTTGAAAGAACTACTTGATTTTGTGTAGAACTTTTCCCTTCGATTTTCACAGTTGCAAGCAGCTGTTCTAGTTTAGTTGAAGAACAGAATCTTCAATGCACCTGAAAACTGCAAAATTCTGCATATGTTTCCTTTGTCCTTTCGATGATAAGTCACGAGATGGAAAATTTATATATTCTATTTGCAGAAGTTGAAAATAATTTGACGCATGGCATTGCGTTTTTTCTTTTAATAATTAATGTATTAAATCGCTTCTTTTCAGTTCAGTGATGTTTTCAAACTAGAAAATGATTTGCCTGATGTTCGAATAGCTGCAAAAGTTAGGTATGTTTCCTTAGCTTTATTTCAGAACTGGCTGATGTCTTACATTCGTCTTAGATATAGTAGCTTATTTGATTTTTTCAACCTGTGTTTCCTTAGTCCAGTTGCGTAAGAGAGACATGCGGGGCCCTTAGGAATTAGGTAAGGTTGTGGCGCCATCTTATTTTCACCCACATAATACAAAAAGACGTCTCTATTGGGAATCTCTTAGGGGTCCCTGTAGCTCCTCAACAGCGTTGGAGCCCTTTGGAGGTATCATTACCCCAAAGTGATGTGCCGAGACACCTTCTGTTGGGGGGGGGGCGTTTTCACCAACTGACCAACTATTGTTACTAATAAAAGATCACAGAAAAGACAGTGGCCAACCCTCTTGCTGCGTGACTGACTTTTGACAAACTTTCTTGCAAATTTGAAAATATTGGGGGGCGCGACGCCTTCCACGCCCCCCATCGGCACCTCCCTGCTTACCCCAACCAATGTCGGTTATGCCACTGAATTAGTCATAATTAGTACATTTTTTCGTATTGATTGTGGATGGTCTTCTTGATTTTGTTGGTTAGTTCATAAAGCAAGTGCTATTGAGTTTCATCATGTTATGATAAGCGTCTTTGTTGCTTAGAAACATTTTTAGCACTTCTTTGCTTTGTAAAGGCCTGTTTCCACTTAAACAAATGCTCCGATTCGACCGAGGCGGCCTGAGGTTAGTGCATGCGTTGTAGGTTCAGATGTGGATTCCCACTGGGCTACCCTGAACCGAATTGGTTAATTGAGAAGTTCAAATGGTTTGGACTTTTCCATCGGTCGATAATGACCTTCAAGCATGTATCAACCTCAGACCGCCTCGGCCGAATTGCTGCATTCGCTTTAAGTGAAAACCGGCCTTAACAGCATTCATTTTGTTGTTGCACGAAAGATTTCGTTCGAGCGGTTTTACCATTCTAGTACATTCCAAGCACAAATTGAAACAAATGCCTACATGAGTAGCGACTCCTAATAAGCTGAGAATAATGAGCCATTTTTCCGATGAAAGAGTTTCATCTCTTGCTGTAGTGACTTGCCAACTAATTTTTTGTTTTTTTCCAGTGTTACTGATGTACAAAAGGAAGTCAATCAACTGAGATCAGGTTTAAAAGACGTCGAAAGAGTGAGTTGTTGTACCTACATTCTTTTTTATGTACATAAAATGCACACTTCAGAGTTTCTTTTCTTACCTTCTAATTTTGATCTTTGCGTGCAGTTGCTTCTTTGTTGTTATTTTCTCTTCCTTATTCTCCAATCTTCTTGTTTTACCCTGTTGTGCAGCCATTGTAGCTTTTGATTTGTACCTTACCCACATTGTCATTGTAATTTTTGAAAGATTCCTACCAAATTCGCCCATGCTATTCAATGTAATAAATTTTTGGCAATCGTACCTGCAGCTTATCATTGTAAGTTGTTCCTATGGATAAAACTCGTAAGGCTAAATACTTGCTGAACTGTGAGATACAACGACAAGCGTGATATTATTGGCAGTTTTTCTAATAAACCAGCATTAGTTGTAATATTTTTTTTTAAAGAAAGTCTGTCATATCTTTGTACAAGATATTAGATCAGCAGGGTTCCCACGCCTCGTAAAAATCCCAAAATATCCTAGAAAAAGAGAACTACCCTAAAAAGTCCTAAAAAGCCCTAATATTTCATGAATGTTTTGCTGTTCTCCTAGAGCAGCCGTGGCCTAGCGGTAACGCACTTGACCAAGACCAACATGGTCATGGGTTCAAAGCATATCGCAGGCCAATGGTGACGTCAGGAAGGGCATCCGGTCTTAAATGCTCTTGCCAGAACTAAAGTCCTCTTAGAGGCACCCTCCAAGCCCCAAGGAATTGGGGAAACGGAGATAAAATTGAGTAGTTTTGCTGCTCTCCCGAATTTCTCTTAAATTTTTCATAAGTTGTACTTCTTTTCAACAGTTATGTTGCTTAATACATTATTTTATGATAGTTTATTATGATAAAAATGCTCAAGTCATCAATTCTCTCAAATCCTACCGTGATGGTATTATGTTTTGAATACGCATAATGACTTCTCTGCTATACCAAAAGTATGATTTCCATTTACCCTATCTATGTCATATCATCTGAGTGACCTTTTATCCATTATTTTCCCACAAATACCTCAACGCTTACCAAAATTCTCTGCAATCTGCAAAATGTTCTTAAAAATGGGCGACGAAATCTCCTAACATCTCTCAAGTATGCAAAAAATTACTGAGAAAAGAGTGGGGACCATATCCAGTTTGATGGCCATTTCCATTAGTTTTATTTCAGTTTCTCGTTAATACCACTGCTGCCTCTATTGGTGCACTTTCACGTCTGTTTTGTTTAACGATATGTCATTTTAAATTCAGGAATTGGAGTTTCAGCAAAGGAAGAAAGAACGTTTACCAATCGATTGTTTCGTTGAGACGATGACTAGTTTTGTTAAAGTCAGCAACTTTTCAGTAAAAGAATGCGAAGAGGAATTCTCTGAAATGAAGGAAAGGGTGTGTATATTATTTCGTTTCTCCTCCAGCAATATAACAAAAGGTCGCTGATGGCCAAGATGTAGTTTTTCATTTTTGAAATAGAAGACAAAATGCAGCATATTCTGTTGTAATGCTATGAAAATATTACTCATTACTGGAAGTCATATGAAATATCTTAACTTGATTAGTTTCAAGTTATAATGACATTTTTTCCGACCTCTACTTCAGTTTGTGTCAAAAATGTCTCCTCCCGTTCATCCGGATTTCCTCTTAATTCGGAACTATTCCATACGATCGATTCGGAGTATCCGGAGTACAATGTACTACTTTCTATTGGTTGGCTCTATACAGGGCCGCCGAGAGAATTCTGAGGCCCCGGGGCAAAAGAGAAGGACGGGGCCCCCCTGCGAGTGAAGCGAGCAAAAAGTTTTCGGGGTCTAGAAATTAACTTTGAAAAATTACTGCTGGTTTATTTTATGAAGCCCTTCAGACCTTGAAGCATTGGGTGCTATGAAGCCCCTTGGAGCTTGTGGCCCTGGGGGAAATTTGTCCCTTGCTCCCCCTTTTGGCGGCCCTGGCTCTGTAGCCACGTATTGGCTAGAGATAGCAGCGTAAGGGCAAGTAAGGCAGTGAGCGTTACGAATGAGTGAGATTCCGTCTTAAAAAGATAAACCTCCAAGGTTGTTTTCTTCATTCATATGCTTTGTTTTTGATTTGCAAAAGTAATGCATCCATTCAAGCACTTTGCTGGCTCTTACTCTTTAGTGACTAGTTTCTGAAGATCGGAATAAGCGGAGAATGGAAGAAATGCTTTAGAATCTAAGAAAATACTGCTGTGAGGCTCTATATGTTCATAAATCAAATATTGTTGTCTCTGAAAATATGAGAAACAAATAATTGCTGACAGACGAAAGATTTGTTCAAAATGCCTGTTTTGAAATTTAATAAGCGAGGGGCTAGAAAAAGTTTCAATAACTGGATAGCAGAAGGTCATGTCAAGTGCCAAAGAGTGTCTTGTTTTTTTATCGGATGGAGCTTGTTTTAGGAATATAGCTTATTTCGCGACTCCACTTTCGTACAGATCCTTGAACGAATTTAGCTGAAATGTAATTGAAGCTTAGGGAGGCATTTGTATGCAGCCTGGGCTCCTTTTTTGCTGTATATTTACGGTGTTGCTAATAATTTTAATAGAGATATTACTCATATTTACAATTCGTTCAGTATTAACAATTTTTTTTGATTTTGCATATACAAATAAGTATAGTGGTATTCATATGAATTGTTTCGCAAGTATAAAAGTTACTTGCATTTTCTACAGATATTTTAGCAAGTATTTTTCTGATTCATGTATTCTATTCTTAACTGTTAATGTTCGTCTTGCTTCTTTTGCAGTTTGAGAAAACAGTTTTATTTTTCGGTGAAGATCCAAAACAAGTATCACTAGATGAGTTCTTCGCTATTTTCGATTCATTTCTAACGTCCTTCCTGGTAAGCATAACTGTTTATTGTTTTGATTTTCTTATTGCTGACCTTAGCACTGGAACTTTGTGGCACTAGAAAGTTCAATGATCGCATGAAAATAATTTTGCGTTCCTGGAACTGAAGTTTTTGACTCGTTCTTAAGAACTGATAGCTGATATCCTTAACTTCGTGTGCTCAAACAATCTCTTTAACAATCCTGCAATTTTTTCGAAGTACACGTTTTCTTTTCTATAAGAAAAATGCCTATAAGAAATATGAACCAGAAATTGGGCAAAAATTAAGAAATATTTAAGAAACATAGGTAGGCTGAGTTTCAAATACTGAAATAATAATAATGATTATTATTATTATTTCTATTATATGACAAATTGAGCATATCTACTACGGTTGTGGCTCTTTAACTCATTAGCAAAGCAAAAGGAAAGGCTAACTAGAAAATAATTTTACAACCTTACATTTCTTACAACGGGAGGAAATAGAAATTTAATGAAAAAAAACATTATAAAATTGTCCATTATAGAGGAATTTTTCTCCAATAACTCTAATAACTTGCAAAAACTGTTTTTACTAGTAAATTGTTGATCAAACTAGCAAGAAAATGGAATGAACATCAATTACATACCGCACAGAATCTGAGCATCCTTCTTCATGCATCACAGTTGCCTAATCTGGGTTGTTATGGTCATTGGAAGTCTTGAAATTTAAGAAACATTTAAGACTGGATTTATCGAAATATTAAAAAATATCCAGGCTGAAACCAGAGAATTTGTTACATATGAAAGCGCATGTATTTTGTGCTTTTCCTTCGTTTTAAATGAGGAGGTATTCTCTTTATTGTATTTTTGATGCTTGCTTTTTAGGATGCAAAAGGTGAAAACCTTGCAATGAGGAGAAAGAAGGAGGAGGAGGAACGAAAAGCTAGAGAATTAGCTGAGGTATCCTTGCATTTTTATAGGATTTGTATGAGATTATTATTAGTGCCTAGATTGCTGTGGTGATTATCAGCCCCTCGATTTATATTTGTTTTTTTACTTTTATTTAAGAAATTCCTTTTGTATTTTTAATTATAGTATTTATTTGTTGTGCTTTTATTCATTAAGCTGTAACGTGAATGGAAGGCCCCCTGGAAAACAGCTTTTGCTGAAGAGCCACCCTCCTACAATGAAATGAAAGAAATAGGATCTACATTTTGCTAACTCTTTTGATTCAACCAATACCCCATGTTTAGGTGGCACTCTCAATCTACAGCTTTTAATATAGAGTTCAGCTTTCTTTGCAAAGTGGATAAATTTTTGCAACTGCCATCAATAGAGTTCTTTAGTGTGATATCACAAAAATTCTATTTTTAGATTTTTTAATTTCGGCTCTAAATTCTGAAAAAGCACTATGAAATAGTTACTATTGAAAAATTTCAGCTCGATCTGAGATATAGTGATCGAGATATAGGCAGTTGAGTGCTGACATGGTTTCTATCAAATCACTGTATTTTTTGACTGGTTCTGAACGTTTGGAACCAGGAGCAGAATACAGTATGACAAGATATCTGTATTCAGATAGTCGTATTTCAGCTCATTTTGACAATATGTATATATCATTGTCAAAACATGCCTATTTTGAGGTGCACTTTCACAACATCTTGTCAAAATATGAAAATTCTAAACATACATTTTATGACGTCATCACCAATGAACTCTGTTATTGTTTTCTGTTTTGTAGCAAAAGGAAAGAGAGCGAACCAGGGCAGCAGCAAGAAAGTTGATGAACGAAAATGGAATACCAGAAGAGAAAAGAAAATCGATTTCTGAACGAAGTCCTGGTGAATTTGATGATCTTATTTCAGCATTAAGGACTGGAGATGTGTTCGGTGATGAAATGAACAAATTTAAGGGCCGAAAAAGAGTCGGAAAAAATAGTCGAGCTGGACTGAAAATGAGTGTTATTAGCAGGGAAAGGGACGAAAAGCCAGATTTGCGTTTGTAGCATATCTCCCAATGGAGGTCCATTTGACAAAAGTAGAATTTAGAATTTTATGGAGCACCTAACTTCTCACGAGCAAGGAAGCGAAGCATGGAGGCACAGATGTCAAGCCAAAGATGGAGCTCGCCGAACAAGCAAGAATAGCTCTCATTAGATTCGAATAGCTTCGTTTCTATGGCAATTTATTTGCTAATATGTAACAGTAGCGTGAGCTTGTCAGTAGAATAATATTCATTGTATATAGAGAGAGAAAGTACTAATACAGTTGTGGAGATATACTGGTAACCAGACGTGATGTGTTCCTTGAAATGGGAAGTGGTGGATAATCCCCTAGACTATTTTCATTAAATAGGATTCAATGATTTATCCTTAGGATTGGCTTCTTCCTTCTTAGAATTGGCTGCTTCCTTTTTAGAGATTGGTACAATAATGCCTTAAAGAGATGCTTGGACGTAATAGTATCCATTTTAATTTGAAAAGTTTAGACCTATCATTTGGTAGTTGTTTTCAGTATTCAGCTATTATCTACGGGAAAATATAATTATAGGATAGAAATTTAGTTGAATACTTTCTACAGTAGAGAAGCTTTAAAGGGAAGAATTAGCTAAAATACCTTTAGATACTAGGAAGGTTATGACAAGAAGTTTGCAAATGAGGAAAAGGGGTTGCTAACAACCCTGGCAGTAGGCCTTTCTAGAAAAAGAAAAGAGATGAAAGTCACGCAAAGAACTGGACAGTGTGAAACGTTTAATTTCCGTGCTGTGTGCGGAGAAACACTGCAGGACAAAACATGTTTTTGAGATGTTAAAGGACTTTTAAGGTATACCAGTAATTATAGATAACGCATATATATTTAGAATTAGGCATAATTTCCAAAGTAGCCACGAATTTAATATCGTATAGCTTACCTAACTGGGATATCCTTTTATTTCGATAACAGATGTATTAGATTCCTTATAATTTAGAAAATGAAGTGTTGCAATGGCGACGTATTATTAGATTTATTTCAACTACACACAAACAAGTAAACGTACAGCAAAGTTCACGATCGTCAGCAAATACGGATTCGTCTTTCGACAGTTTGTTTATTGGACTCTTGAAATTTTTTGTTGGACTAGTTTTATTAATTTCATTTTCCATGGACGTACTCAAAATTCATCCTATCCTAAATACCTCTGTTTCGAGAAAATTGTAGAATTGTGAGCGTGGAAGCCACGCTCACGGATTTTTGTGCTTAGGCCCTGGTCAAACAAGTCCAATATTTCACCGAGCAGCGTACAACATTCGTGCTCGGTGAAGTGTTGTATTCGTTTGACCACTTTTGCTGCTCTGTGTTTGATGGTGATCAAAAATGTTGGGAGAGCAATCGAACATTTCTACTGTTTGAGGTATTGCTGAGCGTTGCTCAGGGAAATATTGAATTTGTTTGACCACTCTACCGAACTTGTTAGACTTGCTCGTGCTCAGCTCACATTGTTCGCATTTAATTTGACGCCAAACTGTCGAATTTTATGGGGCACAGCGCAGGAGTTCTGGAAAGTCTAGAAGTGTTGGGCTGATTGTTGTATTAGTTTGACCACCCTATCATGAACAGCGCCGAGCAAGAGAAAGCAAGACGAACCAAAGTTATGGGCTGCTCGGTGAAATGTTGGATTCGTTTGACCACCCTATCATGAACAGCGCCGAGCAAGAGAAAGCAAGACGAACCAAAGTTATGGGCTGCTCGGTGAAATGTTGGATTCGTTTGACCAGGGCCTAATAACAACATCATTGATATGCACCAAACCATACTCTGAGCAGGAGAATGTCTTGTAAATTTAGACAATATCATATAGCAATTATGTTCACATTGGAATTTTAATGTAACGGAGTTCATACAATCGATATTAAATCACTAGATTTATGGAAAGTTTTTGTAATGATTTATTAACAGTAGCATTCTTATTTTGTATTATTAGTGCAATTATGTAATGGAATTTTGTTTTATTTCCTGTATTGGATTAAAAGGATGTCATTGTAATTTTATTGCCTTGCTTGCGGACGTCCGAATAGGCTTTTTAGAAAGGCCAACTTTGTTGTGGTGTGGGATCACTTTTTATTTGCTACAACAGTGCTGACTCAACTCAGACCTCGTTTGCTTGCTTTACAGGCACATACCTGCAGGGGGCACGGGGGCATTCCCCACAAACGAGAAATTTTACATGGTCCCCCCTAACAGACTTCTTAACCTGGAGATTTACCTACCAAAATAAGGCTTTTGCTCCTCGAGAGTGACAACACGACAGGTTTCGCCCCTTTTTTCATTTGTCTTTCGTTTGAAACTTGTTTATACAGGGTTACAATTCAATAGCCTGATTTTCAATTGGTCTTGTGAAAAAAAAGAAAACCTAATTACAATATAAGATATCTAAATTAATATGATCCACATATGTATAAATAATTACAGTGCAATAAAAAAACAACTAAACGAAGACAAGCTAACCCATGCAATTAATCTTGGAATCTTTCAAATATGATTTGAAGCAATGAATAGAGGCCGGGAGTTTTGTTCTTAGATCAAGATTGTTCCGCTCTTTTGCTTCACGAAAAGCAAAGGACATTTGCCCAAAGGACGTTTTCATACGGGTATTAGTAGATCAGTCGCAGAATTCCAAAGTTCACGTGTGTGACGATCAGAAAGTTTAGAAATACAACTGCTAAGGTAGTCGGGAGCTAGCTTGTTCAAACATTTATATGCCATAACCGATGTTTCACGATGAATAAGCTCCTCGATCGTAGGCCATCCTAGATCTTGAATCAGAGTTGTTGCAGAATGGACTGTTCGTCACTGTTCTTGCTGCTCTATTCCGCAATTTTTAAATTTATTTAGCTCACTAGTTCCACAGGAGCCCCAAACCGAGCAGCAGTAATTGAAATTAGGCTCTACTATACCCTTATACATGCCCTTAAGAGTGGCAAGTGGAACATATTTCTCGGCGTTTATCAAAAAGCCAGGGCTCGCGAAATTTTAACCTGTATGTTCTGAATTTGGCTGTTCCATTTTAGGTTGTCATCAATTATTAAGCCAAGATATCTAGTTTGATTTACAAGATTAGATTTCTGTCTCAAGATAAAATCTTGGAATTGCAGAGTATGACTGTTTCATGTGGCTTAGTTTTTCCTTAGACCCAAATATCATGGCTTGAGTTTTGTTAACGTTCAATTACAGCTTATTACCTTGCAACCATCGATTAAGGCGTGAAAGTTCTGAGTTGGCAACGGCAACTAAATCTTCCATGTTGTCAGATGAGTAGCTGATAGTAGTATCATCAGCATGCATAGTGGCATGGGCTTCACTTAGTGCAAAAGGTAAATCGTTGATGTATAACAAGAAAAGGAGAGGCCCAAGACACAAGCCCTGTGGGATTCCAATTTTAATAGACTGAATTTTAGAAGATTCGCCATTGACCTTGCAGAATTGCTTGCGATTATTTAAATAAGAGCAAAATCAATCATGCTTGATACCATTAATGCCATAGTGATGCAATTTGGCCAGAAGTATACCATGATCTACAGTATCGAATGCTTTTTTAAATCGATAAATATAACAGCCCTGACTTTACTATTGTCAATGTTTACATACCCTTCATTTGTGGATTTGAGTAAGCATGTCACAACCGAGTGCAGGGCTGGAAAACCAGATTGAAATATGTACAGGTGTTTATTTTTGTTTAGGTTATTGAAGAGCTGATCATACACAAGTCTGGTCAAAACAGGAAGAACAGAGATGGGTCTATAGTTGGACCGATCATCACGCTCTCCATTTTTAAAAATAGGTACTGCTCGTGCGGCTTTCCAACTGTTAAGAACATACCCCTACACATTTCCACGATTTACGTGGTTGCTGCTTTACAACGGGCCGGTACATTGGGGTGCATTTTTAGCAAGTTCACAACAGTGTAATCTAGTTGATACACAAGTGTACGCGCACGGCTGGTTCTTTGCCTCGAATCAATTTTTCCCGGGACTGGTATAAGAACGACCTGAAGCCTTGTTTTGACTCTAGAAGGACCTTGTTAGCAAAATGTCATCGTGAGCAACATCTTTGGACCGTTACTTTGTCCATAGGGCTATTAAAGATCATTGCAGCTAACTCTAGGCTGTTTTGTCTGCAGATTTCAGAAGCAGTGTGAAAGCTGCATACTGTAGAATTCGCAGAAGTCATAAAAACCTTGGGACCAGGTAAAATCGTCCGAGTTATAGGTAAATCGGGCTTTGTCCAAGTGGATAAGTGGAGGCAGCTTAGCCGCACCTTCCGTGTCAGACAGCCATTATATATTAAAATCTAGTTGCAGAATAAATTATTTAATAAAGGTGGACACTTATTTCTGTCTGATTCAAAAGTTTTGTGCACCTCCTTAATGGACAGTACTTCTAACCCAGGGGTGTCCAAACTACGGCCTGCGGGCCAAATGCGGTCCACCATCCAGTTATTATTGGCCCGCATAAACTCTGAAAATGTTGTATATCATATATGTCTGTATATATAGTCAATTTTTTTGCAATCGTTGGAGAAATTTTTGATAATGATAAGTCCAAAGCACAACATCACTGCTTCCATTGAGGGCAATGTTATTGACATTACATACGTAGGCGAGCTAGAAATTCACGCAGAATTAACGTATCACTCTGCTACTTACAGTGTCTGGCCTGGCCCGTAGCTTTTTGTTCTGTATTTGGCCCCTACTGCAAAAACGTTGGACACCCCTGTTCTAACCTCTTTACCAGATCCATCAGTTCAACCGTTCTTCAAAATATGATGCATTTCCTGTTGTACTCCGGTACTCAAATTTCATTCTTTCGTCTTGCACGAAACTTGAACTCCATACTGAGGCAGCTCCCCAATAATATACCCTTGTAATTTTCATGCAAGCTGTAGTTTGAGATCGAAGGCATTACCATTGCCGCTCTGGCAAGGCTTTAAACGATTCTGAATTTCAGAGCACGTGTTTCCCCTATTAAAAGTAATAAATGGGAAGTGACCACTGATCATACCTTTACAGGCCTGCCAATGAATAAATCGGACGTGCTCTACTCTTTGCGCACGTTGTTTTTCTCAAATACAATGTTTGTCAAGTAATGGAATTAAATTCAGAGCAATAATGAGGATGAGGAGGCACTTGCCCCCCCCGCCGAAGATTCCATGTTGAAAAAGCCCTAGTGTATACTATATCACTTTCATCACTCGTTAGTAATGAAATTGACAAACTTACATTCGCGATCAATCGAGCGCGCTGGACGTATTGGGTGCGTGTCTGCACGCTCGCGAGCGATCGCGCGCGTCTCATTGAAATGCCTGTTTTTAGTCTGTGGAGATAATAAACTACTTTACTCATGAGGCCACATGTCGACCCATTGCCTCTTTGAAGGAGGGCGGTAGGTGATTGCTCCTACTGTGTCCGGGTTGCAAGCGCCTTTGACCAAATCTTTGATTTTTTAAGTTATCTTCAGATTAAATTTTCCAATGCAGATACGAAGTTATTGCTCTGCTGAGTTACATTTTGTTCTGTTCCTGTTTATGATGAATTAGCAAATTTATAATGATTTGACTTCTTTCATTTCATTTCATTTTGAAGTTCTTTACGGAGGGGAACCCTTCAGCGAAGGTGTTGGTTTTCAAGGGTCTCTCCATCTAAAATGCAATACTAACAATTATAGTTGTTAAAAAAAAGTTAAAATCTTAATACAAGTATGAACAAAGTTACAGTCATTGATATAAGAAAGAAAAAAGAAATACCAATTAAAGGTTAAAAAACAAGGATCATTTTAATAGTTTTTATAGGTTCATGGCTCTTTTGAAAGCAAAAAGAGAGGGCGCTTTCTTAGATGTAGGTTTCAACCATTCCACAAATGGGTACCCCAGTAAAAACATGATTTTTGACCGTTCTATGTATTCATGAAAGGAACATATAAATCTGTTTCAGAACTTCTCAGACTGATAATATCCCTAGATGAGTTTTTAGTGAATAAATTGCATAGATATTTGGGTGCTAGATTATTTATGGATTTATATGCCATGTTAGTTGTCTCTTCTTTTATAATTTCATCAATAGAAGACCACTCTAATTTATCAGTTCTCTATAAATCTGAGGCGTATTTTCACTTTTGTCGCCCAATAATATAAGAATGATCTTACATGCTTTTTAATAAGAAAATTTGTTTGGCCTAGTACTAAACTTTCTTAACGTTTTCACCAATCTAGAGTAAAGCGTTCTTAAGAATTTCTTAGCGAAAATCTTTATTTTCCGACGTTTTGCGCATGCACATTAATGGAAAGTGAAAAAACTCCATGTACACTTGAAGCGATGGTAAATCTTGGTAAATAACAGAATTTAAACCGTTAGAGGGTAGCCATCATCACATTCATGACATTTTGTACATAGGTTAAGTCGAATTTTGATTCCATAAGCACTGAAAGACTTTCTTAAATACTGACCTTCCTTAACTCTTTGAGTAGCTGAGCACTACTCTCTAAAAAACAAAGTAAAAATGAAAAGCCTAATTTGAATAAGCAGTTACAGCATCATAACGTTTCGCTGAGCTTTTAGCTATCGTTCTTTTTTCGTTGCTTTCGTTCTTCTTTTCCATTAATATATTCGATTGATAGTGTTCTGTTGTTATATATTTTAATGATAAATCTTACTCTATTCAACTGATGATGGTTTTATGATCAGACCGAAACATGTCTTACAAATCGAAAAATATTGCCGTGTTTCTTCGTGTACGTTTCTTGCATTGAGAAATTTCTGAAAAAGTAAACAATATCGTGCCTCGCTGTTAGGTCTACAACAACAACAATATTAAACTAGTTCGTCTCGTTCTGAACCAGCGACGTGGTAATGATAAGGGTAGTTTGTCAATGCCGGTTACTTGCAGCATTGAACAAGTTCCAACAGTTTCTCGTACATATTTAACATATCATAGCACAACATTATTGTCGTTTGGCACAATTATAGTCTGTTCTCTTGTGTTGCAGCTTTAAACTAATGCTGCGGTGCATTGTGATCAGACAAGTTAATGTCAGATTAGGAAAGAATAACTGTTTTCGGTGTAAATAAGGGTAGGAACTTGAAGGTTGACGGCCGATATGGCTGTGGTGAGTAGATCTTGCTTAATTTTTACTCCTCTTTCACTTTTGCATTTGCACTTTGGGTTTTGCAATTCGTTTTACTCTGAAATTACTGGTTATCAATTTCCATGTCAGGAAGATCTTTATATTTTACTGTTGGAATTAACCAAAGCCGTAGAATTATTCATTTCCACGCTGGAGATCTTCGGGCCTAAGTGCAATTACAATCGGGCAAAGCATAACCAGGACTGGCTATAATGTAAACTATCCCAAATATCCTTCCAAATATAAGCCCTCCTGAATATAAGCCCAGGGCTCACATTTGGGATTCACTGTATATAGTTAATATAATGAATAAACATGAATAGAGCATATATTGAGCCTTTGTGTGTACTTTTGTCCTTTTGTGAACTTTTACGCATTAAATGTTGTTAGTAGTTTCTTTGATTGAAAACCAAATGGTGAATATTTTGGCATACACAAGTCACCTGTTAGCCCAGCAGACCCTCTGAATGTAGGCTTTCCCAAATATAAGCCCCTCCCAATACAAGCCCACCAAAAACTGCTTACTAACCTCTATAAGCCCAGGTCTTATGTTCAGGATTTTAAGTTATTTTGCAAGCAGGTTATATATCTATGAAAATTATTTAATTTTGTTTTAGAATGGTATTGGTAATCATGATTTGTTTGACAAATCACTTCTTGACACAATTGATTTCAGCAACAACCCTCTTTATTTACAATATGGTGTAAATCCATCTAATGTCGGAGAGAGTTTGATTCTTAGGCCTCTCAATACAGAAGACTATGATAAAGGTGGGAATGTTGCTGTTTGTTGTTGTAGCTCTTTATTTGGAACATATGTTGTGACTGGGTTATTGAGTACATTTTGTTGAGTTTGTGCCAGCCATACCTCTAGAAGTCAAACTTGGAAAATGATTTTACCATATCTGTGTTGGCTTGCCTTCTTCATAATTTCTACCCTGTTGCTATTAATGTTGCTTAGATAAATTGGTTACTTGCAATAAAATAATTTCATCTAGGTTATTTGGAACTTCTTACTCAGCTTACTATTGTTGGTGATATTTCAAGAGAGAAATATTTAGGTATGTACTTTTTTTGGTATGTAGTACATCACCATATCAGCTGATAAACAATTAATTGTTTCCTTGCCCTTGTGAAAGGAAAGTGCTATATCTGAGGAATTACTGCCTTCAATATTTTTCTAAGTTTTTTTGTTTTATTGCATACAAGCTAATTTACATTATTCTTGAAAAGTGCAATATTTGAAAATCAGTCACCGGAGTGATGGCCCAGTGGTAGAGCATCTGCCTCACAACCGGTAGGTCGTGGGCTCGAGCCCCGGCCGAGTCATACCACAGACTTTAAAAATGGTACTCACTGCCTTCTCGTCTGGCGCTCGACATATGAGAATGGAGTGGGAAAGTTAAACACGCGGAGCTACCAGTGGACCAGCCCCCCGCTGTAGCTTTCACTACATTCGCAGACACGTAGCCTATGGCTATAGAAATGGAGATAGGCACCACAATATGCGCCATTGGGCGCGGGAAAGGACTTTGACTTTTTTTGCCATAGTAAGTATGACTGTTTAACAGATCTTGTTCACCATATGTTCTTCTATAAATGTTTTTATAGTGGATTATTTTCCTCTAAGAACGATTTGCAGACATGAAGTCTTGCAAAGGAAGTTACTACATCATAGTGATTGAGGATGTCTCAACAAAAAAGATTGTTGGAAGTGGAACTTTAGCTGTGGAATTGAAGTACATTCACAGAGCTGCTCTTGTGAGTTTCTAAGCAAGTTCTACATGAAGTAGATTAAGTACATTGTTTTACTTTAAATAGAGCAATTTGATGTATTGGCAGCAAACTGGAAGGATAATTTAATCATTCTCATAGGATCAGCCATTCAAGTATTTTTGACATCCTTGGTATAGCTACTAATGGAGTAAAGAAGGAATGTATGAAAGAGGTTGTTATTGGGTAGTTTCACAGAAGGCTAGTTAAAGTTGTAGCAACAAGTCATGCTATTGACTGCTTTTTAAGTACTTTTTGTATATGTATGAAGACCACTGTTTTATGCATTGAGCTTGATGTGGTCCCATTATGATTGTGGTAAGGTAGGAAACAGGATACCCCCATTTCACTTAGAACAGTGATTTACTCCTACCCTACCCCACTTATGTGGTCATTGAAAAAATATATGCATGCTTTCATAGAGAGGCAGGATAGAAGACATTGTTGTGGATCAGAATTATAGAAAACGCCACCTTGGAAGACTGTAAGTACTTTTTGTCAATTTTTTTTCCTTTCCTTATTAATAACTCTTAGACAAATGTATAGTATGCAAACTGTGGGAATGGAAGAAGCAATAATGTATTTTTGATAGCATTTGATGTTGATAGTTACCTTACTGCTGTTCTGCTATAGCATTTTATTGTTTTGGTTTTAGGCTTGTAGACACATTGACCATCCTTAGTGAAAATATTGGTTGTTACAAGACAAGTTTAGACTGCAGAGAGGGACTTATACCGTTTTATAACCAATCAGGATTTGCAAAGGAAGAAGACCGTAATTATTTGTGTAGAAGATTTTTTAATTAAGAGCTACTGGGGATTTAATTCTTATAGGACTTATTATTTTATATTTATTAGTTAAGTTTCTATTTCTAGAAGATTTTACAAAATTAGGGCTTGACTGTGTGTATTAAAGTAAGTTTCTATATCTATGCCAGGGCACAAATTTAGAATTTTGGTAACCTACTTATGAGTATTATGTATGTATATATATATATATATATATATATATATATATATATATATATATATATATATATATATATAAAAANACAATCATAAGCTTCACCACCTTAGGAATTTTAAAATTATTAAATAGATTCTCAAGAAAATATTCCAACTGTTAAGACATTTATACTAAACAAGCTACACAAGCGTATACATAACCAACAACATAAAGACAAACAGTGCACAACTACGAAGAGAATGGAAAGCTGCAAATGGAAGAAGAGGGCTACCTTAGATAGCCCATTAGAAAGAAGGAAGTGCAGAGTAATATATATGTTTATACATATATGTATGCATTTCTATATTATAATTACCTGATCACATTCTCCAATGTATCAAAAGAATAGTATTTTTATTTCAAATCTCATAGTATTTGTAGTACAATCAACTTAGTTTTAGAAACTGATAAGCAGTGTACTGTACCTCAACTATTGGAATTTAATAGAATGTATATGAGTTATTCTTGAGTAAAATGTTCATGCTACCAAAACGATAAATGAAGGATTGGGTGGGTTATAGAAGAGCTATTGGGTAGCAAACTTTCTTTAATGTCAATCTCTACTAGAGAAAGTGCTGATGATGTGAGCATGATTCACATCTTAGGCCACTGTCTTTTAGTCCCTCCCCCCATTAGTGCCATCCCAGGGAAGGGTATATTAGTACTTTTATTTAGTAGTAGTAAGGGAATTGAAGCTGCCAAGTTTAGAATCCTGTCTCATGTGAGCCCCCTAGTGTCCATTTTCCCAACTTATGTAAAATCATATTTGCTTTAGTTACTTTGATGCATCTATAATTGATTCAGATGTTTTCTATGAAATACTCCACATTTGGAGCAATGAAGTAGTATTGAATATAAGATCTTAGAAGAGCACACAACTCCAAATTGGAAAAGGACACTTTTAATGCATATAAACTGGTTGTAGAGCATTTGTGCAATAGTACATACTAATCTTTCACAGATATATTCATATTGTCTTTCTTTAAATGACAAAAACTAAACACAGTTTTCTTAGAAACAGAATCATTTGATGATTTATTTCACAGTAGTATTAGAAAAGGGAATAGTGCAGAAAAAGAGCATGGCATTTCAGAAAAAGGACATGGTGTTTCAGAAAATGGACATGGTACAGCAGCCTGCCATGTTGCTCTAGACTCAATACTAAGTGAAGACCATTCTATTTGTTTTTTGTGCTGCAACCCTTTTTTGAAGCTACACAAAGTCCCTTGTTGAAGCCTTTGTTGCCATATTCCTTCCTCTATTTATTCTTCTTCATTCTTGAAAGGTAATATTGCCACTATTGTAACATATGGCTAGGTCCACAGCAAGGGTGCAGGTGTAGATTTCCCAAGGCTTCAAGTTCCAAGGGACCTCATAGCACCTAATTCTTCAAGGTTTGTGGTCCTCATAAAGTCAACTAGCAGTAATTTTCCAAAGGTAATTTCTAGGCCCTAAAAATTTACTGCCTCACCTTCTCTTTTTCCCCAGGGCATCTGATTTCTCTCTGTGGGCCTGTATTTGGCAATATGGCAATATTAACTGTAAATTGAACCTTACATGCTATGAAATAGAGCAAGTTTCCTCCTGCAATATAAAGCTTTCTTTTTTTAGCAGAAGCTATGTTAATAGCAGCCTTCAGGAACATAGTTAGCATTTTGCTTTTACCCTTCATTTTGGCCACTGCACAATAAATGCTTCTTTGACGGTGCAATCAAATGTAAGTAAGACATGACATGAAATAAGGAGGGAAAGATGGGTTCTTGGGGCTTGCCCCCAGAAGAAATTTTAAAGGCCACACCCTCTAGAACGTCGGAAAGCGCCCCTTTTTAAAATCGATTATTGCTTGTTTTCATTTATACGAAAACATTTTGAAATTTATACGAGGTAGAGATAACTGACAGCTCAACCTGTCTTCATAGAATTTTGAAGACTTAGAACTAGAGAGGTAAACGCTCCACCGACCCATCCATTTTGCTGTTGACTGCCTGTACTCCAATACCAAGAAGAAAGCAGCTTACGCCATTACGCGAAGGAAAAAGAACACCTTGCGCTAGATTTATCCGGTGTGAACTACATGAAATCGAAAGTACATTTCAAGTAAAGCGCACGCCGGAGATTCATTTAATGACCTTTGCCTTCAAGCCAAGGAAATATAAGTACAAGCAATGTGATTACGGACTCCATCACCTTTTGGCAAAGAGAATGAAAGGAGGCTCCTTTTGCGCGATGGAATTCAGTCCTACAGCCATAGTGATTTGCGCAGATAGAACACTGGGCTTTTTGGGGATTTGCCTCCAGAAAAAAATTTTGGGGAAACTCCCTCTAGAACACTGGAAAAGGCCCTTTTGCAAAATGGAATATATCTTGGAAAACTGATTCTTAAACAATGCCAACCCTTCCAATTTGATCTCGCATGCCTGTACGCCAACGCCAAATATTAAACAATTTTACGCCAGTACGCCGAGAATAAGGCATAGTCGACACCTGATAGATTTGGCCTGGGCTACACGGAATGTGCTGGGGACTCTGCCAATACGTTGCAACAATTGCCAAGCAGAGAATGTTGTTGTTCAGCATCACAAATGGAATGAAACGATGTTATTGTTAAAAAGCGCCAACTATTGTTCGTACATAGCACGGATAGTGGATATTTTTTGCCAACCGAGGCGAAGAGAATATCGGGCAAAGCGCCCCTGACAGCCTTTGCTTCTGAAAGGATTTTATCTCATAAATTGATTTCTTCTGTCATTTTGGTTATGATTACCAGCTAAGATTTCCTATTTTGAGGCCCCGGAATAATTTGAAATGGCTTTTTAGGATCCCCTTTCTTAAACAATATTCTGACAGTATTGTAGAAGCGTGGCAGGTATTATCAATAAAATAACCTGTCTAGTATTCCATTGTACCTGCAATTGAATTTTGCTCATTTTGTGAAGCTGATATTTTCACCGTTTCAAGCATGGCGGGAATGAAGAAGCTTTTGGAGGAGATGCAGTCAAAAGTATACGAAAAAGTGGAAAATAATCCGCTAGATTTCAGGTTCGTACCGGAAGAAACTGAAGAGGTCAAGCGCAAAATGAAATATTTGGAACTGCACTTAGCAGATGCCATAGAATTTGAAGAGACCAAGGAAGAAATGGAGGCAGTTGGGAGTCTTGCAGTTGCTTATCACAAAATGGGAGATTACGAAAATGCGACGCGTTACTACAAACGACAACTGAAACTCGGTAAGAAGACAGATGACGAAGTGAGCTGTCGGAGGGCACATTGCAATTTGGGTATCATTTACAAAACGAAAGGAGATCTTACCAATTCTGTAGCACATTTTAATAAAGCATTATCTATAGCTAAGAAGAGAGGTGAAACTTACGCTGAAGGCCGTATTTATAACAATCTGGCAAACCTTTGCGAACTTCAAATGAATTACGACAAGGCAATCAAATATCACCAAAAACGTACTAAAATTGCGAGGGAGAGGAGCAACAAGGACAATCTTGCAAAAGCTCTTGCAGCTCTTGGGAGCTTATACCACGTGACAGGGGAATATGCGAAGAGTATTGAAAGCTACACTGACCTCCTGACTACACTTAGAGCAAAGCTAAGTATGTCAACATCTATACTGATTCTTTCAAGCAATATGGTTCATGGTTTTGCTAGCATTTATTGACATAATAGCAGTACATCCATTTGTCAAAAATATATTTATTGCTTAAAGTTAAATTTGTCTACGCCTTTAGAGTTGCGACTCCAAGAATAGGGCAGGGAAAACCTGATCATATGCAGAGCAGCCGAGAAGGGGGCAAATTGCCCCCAGGATCACAAACTCCAAGGGGCCTCATAACACCCAATGCTTCAAGATCTGGGGGGTCTCATAAAGTAAACCAGCAGTAATTTTCCAAAGTTAATTTCTAGACCCTAAAAATGTTCTGCTCGCTTCATTCGCAGGGGGGTCTCGTCTTTCTTTCTGTTTCCCCGGGGCCTCAGAATTCTCTCGGCGGCCCTGATGATAGGGGGGCCGATTCATTATGGGACACCGCTATCACAAGCTGAACCAGTATACTATTATGCCAAATTGAAGGGGTCCACTGGAGAATTTCCTGGTTTCCCACCTGGTCCCTTCATTCCTGCTCCACCGTAATCCCTAAGGCACAGTTTCCTTTCAGAAGCATGTAAAAACTTTACTCCGTTGTTTCTCATTTTCTACTGCAAGGGAATACAATAGCTGTCCAAAAAAGCAATCGTATTGATTTTCATTGGAATGTTTGGCTATATCTCTGACTGTCCCTAACTGTTCTAACCCCCGATGTTGCTAAATTATGAACTTCGATAACACTACACATTACACTTGGCTATTAAAAAGCATGTCACCTGAGGTTTTGCTTTTCAGCTCATATTTGATATGCTCTTCAGTAATGTTTTAACAAAAGCCATCTATGCAATTCTCCTGTCGAATAAATTCGTAGACTGCAGTATAACGTAAATATCTACTTAATTCTTACTACGCCTAATGTACTCTCAGGTGCCAAATAAACGTCCCCCGCTTATTAATTTTTCGATTTTGCCCAGCCCCCTGGACCTTATTAGGACCCACCGTTTATTAATTTTAAAGAAGTTGACTTTTTTACAAACTCGTCATTTCATTTCCTTTCTTTGTTGGTACTATATACGCCCAATTTTCATGGCAAAATAGCGTGCTTTTGTATATGTATTTAAGTTTTATGCTTTATGACAACCTGATTCTGTTCTTTCCATCCTTGTATAATCATGTAAAGTTGTTACTCAAATTTCGATCCCTGTTTATTTTAAACTACCGTTTATTAAATTTCGGATTTTTTTCCGACCCCCCCCCCCCACCGTTTATTAGGATCCCCGTTTATTTGGCACTTGAGAGTATATGTTTTGGAATTGACTGTAGAAATACAAGACACCCTCGCAGATGACGCTTCGGGATCCTCGGATGATGATTATGTTGATTTTGAAGCTGAAGAGTGAGTGAAATTTACAATCTTCTATGGGAATTTCTTTAGCAACATCTTTCAAGCAATGCTTTTCATTCTTACGTCTGAGCGGTTCATTTGCTGTTTCCTGTTTTCATTCGCATTGAAGACAGATTGCAGTTTGCCCTGCTAGATATATCTTTTTTACCTGGTCGATGATCTCTACAAGTAGTCGTTATACGTAATAAAATAAATATATAAATGAATAAGATAAACTGCAAAATTTGCAATAAATAGCGTAGACGCCTGTCGGATCGCACCATCCTTAGTTTTCTGTAAGTCAAAAGATTTCGGCTGTACATATAACTGAAGGCAGGAATGCTCCTTTCATGCTTTTCCGATTCTCCTTTCATTTGCAAATTCTCACTTGTTATTAAGTATTTTCACAAAATTGATAAAGTTTTATTCAATTTTTATCCTCACAAACTACATTTCAAGCAAGTTGCATATGAAGCTCTTGTCAAACCTAAAAGCCTTATAACAAACGGAAGTTCCTGGCAAAAAAGACTTGGGCGATAATCATATTGATATTATATACTTGGTGCACACAATTCACAGTAGTTCATGCATTCACTTGCTCTTTTCTAATTTTACAGAGAAGAAGAAGACGTTGATGATGAAACTGATGGCAAGAAGGTATGTATGTTGTTGTGGAAGAGCNGCAAAGCTAAGTATGTCAACATCTATACTGATTCTTTCAAGCAATATGGTTCATGGTTTTGCTAGCATTTATTGACATAATAGCAGCACATCCATTTGTCAAAAATATATTTATTGCTTAAAGTTAAATTTGTCTACGCCTTTAGAGTTGCGACTCCAAGAATAGGGCAGGGGAAACCTGATCATATGCAGAGCAGCCGAGAGGGGGGCAAATTGCCCCCAGGATCACAAACTCCAAGGAGCCTCATAACACCCAATGCTTCAAGATCTGGGGGGCTTCATAAAGTAAACCAGCAGTAATTTTCCAAAGTTAATTTCTAGACCCTAAAAATGTTCTGCTCGCTTCATTCGCAGGGGGGCCTCGTCTTTCTTTCTGTTTCCCTGGAGCCTCAGAATTCTCTCGGCGGCCCTGATGATAGGGGGGGCCGATTCATTATGGGACACCGCTATCACAAGTTGAACCAGTATACTATTATGCCAAATTGAAAGGGTCCACCCGAGAATTTCCTGGTTTCCCACCTGGTCCCTTCATTCCTGCTCCACCGTATTCCCTAAGGCACAGTTTCCTTTCAGAAGCGTGTACAAATTTACTCCGTTGTTTCTCAATTTCTACTGCAAGGGAGTAAAATAGCAGTCCAAAAAAGCAATCATGTTGATTTTCACTGGAATGTTTGGCTACAACTCTGACTGTCCCTAACTGTTCTAACCCCCGATGTTGCTAAATTATGAACTTCAATAACACTACACATTACACTTGGCTATTAAAAAGCAAGTCAACTGAGGTTTTGCTTTTCAGCTCATATTTAATATGCTCTTCAACAATGTTGTAACAAAAGCCATCTATGCAATTCTCCTGTCAAATAAATTCGTAGAATGCAGTATAAAGTACATATCTACTTAATTCTTACTACGCCTAATGTACCCTCAGGTGCCAAATAAACGTCCCCCCGCTTATTAATTTTTCGATTTTGCCCAGCCCCCTGGACCTTATTAGGACCCACCGTTTATTAATTTTAAAGAAGCTGACTTTTTTACAAACTCGTCATTTCATTCCCTTTCTTTGTTGGTACTATATACGCCCAATTTTCATGGCAAAATAGCGTGCTTTTGTATATGTATTTTAGTCTTATGCTTTATGACAACCTGATTCTGTTCTTTCCATCCTTGTATAATCATGTAAAGTTGTTACTCAAATTTCGACCCCCGTTTATTTTGAACTACCGTTTATTAAATTTCGGATTTTTTTCCGACCCCCCTCCCGTTTATTAGGATCCCCGTTTATTTGGCACTTGAGAGTATATGTTTTGGAATTGACTGTAGAAATACAAGACACCCTCGCAGATGACGCTTCGGGATCCTCGGATGATGATTATGTTGATTTTGAAGCTGAAGAGTGAGTGAAATTTACAATTTTCTATGGGAATTTCTTTAGCAACATCTTTCAAGCAATGCTTTTCATTCTTACGTCTGAGCTGTTCATTTGCTGTTTCCTGTTTTCATTCGCATTGAAGACAGATTGCAGTTTGCCCTGCTAGATATATCTTTTTTACCTGGTCGATGATCTTTACAAGTAGTCGTTATACGTAATAAAATAAATGTATAAATAAATAAGATAAACTGCAAAATTTGCAATAAATAGCGTAGACGCCTGTCGGATCGCACCATCCTTAGTTTTCTGTAAGTCAAAAGATTTCGGCTGTACATATAACTGAAGGCAGGAATGCTCCTTTCATGCTTTTCCGATTCTCCTTTCATTTGCAAACTCTCACTTGTTATTAAGTATTTTCACAAAATTGATAAAGTTTTATTCAATTTTATCCTCACAAACTACATTTCAAGCAAGTTGCATATGAAGCTCTTGTCAAACCTAAAAGCTTTATAACAAACGGAAGTTCCTGGCAAAAAAGACTTGGGCGATAATCATATTGATATTATATACTTGGTGCACACAATTCACAGTAGTTCATGCATTCATTTGCTCTTTTCTAATTTTACAGAGAAGAAGAAGACGTTGATGATGAAACTGATGGCAAGAAGGTATGTATGTTGTTGTGGAAGAGCNCTTTTGTCCTATGATTTATGCACTTTGCATTTTATGAACTTTGACCTTGGTAAGTTAGAATCATGATAATATTTTGCTTTGTGATTTATGAACTACACGAAAATAATACTATAGTTATGATTCGACCATTTCATGACCAATTATATCTAAAATGCACCAGCGATTGAGGAAAGCATTTGTGAATTACTGACCTACTATTGATATCATTCAGAAAAGCCTCAGTCCTGCGAATCTTAAATGGTATGAGCTTGCACATAGGAACTGAGGGGCACAGGGGGCATGTGCCCCACCTTTTTCACAGATTCATATGTAAAGTGCCCCTTTTCAGTTTACATAGTGCCCTTTTTTGCTGGTAAGGGTGCCCCTAAATGCATGCTACCCCACTTTTTGTATGTTTCCTACGTCCCTGGTCATGAACAAAACAACCGAGGAATAATGGATCTGTGGATAATAACTTTGATATCTCTGTAAAGTTGTTATTTATGTGGTAGAATCTGTTGTTGTCGGTGGAAGATAGCTTTCATAATGTAGACTCTGTTGACGTTAAAATCTAATAGAGTGTTTTGACGTTGAATACTAAACCCAAATATCTCCATAAGAATTTATCATCTGTTTTAATGCTTTCAGTCAAAGAAGAGCAAGAAGCCTAAGAAAAAGAAAAAGAAAAAGAAGAAATAGTTGACAAAATAGAAACTGTTCATGCTACAGCAACCGAGGAAAGAGTAGTGAATGTTTAGTTTTCCTTTGTACCGCTGTAACTTTATTACTTCTACTTCCATCAGTGACTATGTAGTTTCTATTACTACAAAGCAGGGCCGTAACCACGATTTTCATTTTGGGGGGCTTAGAAGTCACTATCGGAGGAGGCCTTACCATGGTTGAGGCAGAGGAGCTGAAAAATTTATTTTAACAAGAAATTATTGGGGGGCTCCAGCCCCCTTGCCCCCCCCGTGGATACGGCACTGCAAAGAGTACCAACTTGTTCAGTTCATACACAACTCCATTGGCCTAGTAGTGAGAAATCCTGTCAGTAAGAAATGCAATTTATCCCCTTAGACGTTCTTCTGCAGTGCCTAAGATTTCTTTCCTTTAAATTCTGAGGTTACAGGCACGCAGGAGCAGGGAGCTGCAACCCTCCTCACCATTTTACTAGTGTATGATGCCATACAATTGATATTTTACTAGTTTATGATGCCTATCCAATCTAAGATAAGATGTACTCTGTTACCAGAAAAGGTGGGTTTTCTTGCAATCTAAAGGTGCACTTATAATAATTTGAAGAGTCTCCGCCCTTGACCCCAATCAGGC
>OLMO02000275.1:5596259-5612489 GCA_900291935.2 Cassiopea xamachana
GACCCCATGGCAAAAGAAGAAGATGACGCTCCCAGTGAGTGAAGCAAGCAGAATATTTTCAGGGTCTTGAAATTAGCTTTGGAAAATTGCTGCTGGTTTACTCTATGAAGCCCCCTAGTCCTTGAAGCATTGTGTGTTGTGAGGCCTCTTGTACCTTGAGGCTTGGGGGCAATTTGCCCCCTGCTCCCCTCTTGGTGTCCCTGGTGTCATGTACCATTTTCTTGAAAGATACACCATGAATGTAGTACATGTATTAAGAATATCCCATGAGGGTGATCTGGGTCTTCAGAATATTTGACTTAACACAATTGATTTTGTTTTTAGGCTGAACATGGAAAGGCTGAGCAGCTTGATAGCAGATAGGAGCTGGTCAAGCATCTTGTCTGATCCAAAGATACTTGGAACAGCTGCGGCAATAATCATGGCTTATTACTACATGAAGGAGAAAAGAGAATTTGATGCTATCCACTCCAGTTTTGACAGCCAATCTGTTGAGTTGCCTGTATGATATTTTCTGAAGTTTTTATCCCCTATCTTTGAATAATTTTTATACAGATTTTAGAGTTCAGAGTTCAGATTTTTAGCACAGGGTCATATTCAAATGTCAGAAGAAGGATGGTTGACTTTTTACTATTTGAAATACTATGACAATATATTTAGCTATCCAGTGCTTTTGGGCCAAAGCATGTATGAGCCTGCTCATCTCAATTATGCATCACAATTTTTGGAGGATCCATGAAAGTAGTTGATTGGGAAAAAAGACTGAGCTTTCTCCCAGTGGATAAGAAATGAGCCATGCATAAGAACCTAGTTGGAATATCAGACTGAAAGGATTTGTAATTATTTGAAGTGAAAATATACAGTTTCAGGCTGTAGTTTCTTATCAAATGAAGGTTCTTATGTGTGACTCTTTACTGCAGTTCATAGATATGGGAAATGGTTTTCAGGTTTCTTGTGCTGAAGGCTGAATTCCAGTTATCAGTGCAATAGAGTGTTATAAAATCACCTTGGTTTTCTGGACTAGTGGTTTTCAACATGGTTGGTGCCACTCCTTAGACTCCTCGAAAACTCCTTAGATTTAATTTACTTTTTTAAGGCCCCTCCTCAAAAAGTCCTTATTTCTGATCAATGTTTGAGGGAGAGGATTTTCAATAGTGAATTTATTTATCTATGCCACAGATCATGAACCATTTGTCAACCATTTTTCTGTATCAAAGCCTTGAGGAAAGATTTGAGTGGCTTGAGGAACCCCTGTTCACATGTCTGAACATGAGAATTGAAAATTACTGTCAATCAAATGGTAGTATTTGTGTGGCATCTGGTAGAACCTCTGGACTATGCAAATACCACCTCATTTTCACGTTGGGACTTACATATCTACTTATCATGAGATTATAAACTAGAGCATCTATACCATATTCCTTAAGTATTGACTTGATTTATGATTTGCTGTATGATGTTTTTAAGCACAATTAATATCTGTGAACAGGGTCCAGAGCTAATAAGAGTCAATGCAAAATGGAGTACACTTATTGACATTCTTGAAGTGGAATGCAAAACTGTTCATGAATTGTTCATGATGGGTGTTGAGCAGTCTGGTACGATGCTTCATATATCTTCCCCATATTCAGTGTTATTTTTAAATGTGTTTCATATTTCAGAAACTTTTGTCATTTAACATTGGTATTATTCTATTTAGCTGTTTAGTAGGTGAAAAGGGTGACCAGCATTGTTTGATCTTTTACTTACTTTCTTGGTTATTTACAGTTATTGTTGAAACCAGTAGTGTAGTGGGGGTAGAGCAATCACTTATTATGTGGAAGATCACAGTGGTATAATCTACATAGAATGCTCCCTCACAAGTTTGACACCCCAGAGGGACCCCTCACAGTCTTCAAGATAAGATTATTTCCATTCCTTTGTGGCAGCAGTAATTTAATAAACAAATATTGAAAGTTATGGGTAACAGACTGCTTTGCTTTACCACTGTGAAGAAGCCTGCAAAATTTAAGACAGACTTGCTCAAAAATAATAAATGGACCATCACAATGGTGCCCATCTATACCCAACTGAATTAGAAGAGAACCTGTTTCCTGATCTCTTTTTACTTCAGGTTATTCTGCACCTTTTCCTATTTATGCATTCCATAATATATCAGATCTTTGACAAGTGCTAAGATGCTATGTTATCCATAGGCAAAAGACCTTTTCTTGGAACACGTCGTGATGGAAACTCACCCTATGAATGGATGACCTATGATGAAGTATATTCTTTTAACTTCAATTTCTGATTTGTATGTGATACTTAGGAACTCACAGGGACTGCATAGTTTTTCAGAAAAAGGCTTTAGCACTATAAAAAGTGCTAAAGAATTTGTATGCTGAAATTTTAGTCTTCTAGGAAATGGGTGCAGTATTTGATAATAGGCAACAGTCTCATATTATTGAAGTGTTTACAGTTCTTGATTGCTATGGTGGCCACTAAGCCAATCTCCCTCTCTAGGTGCCATATCCTTGGACATTGGTGATCATGTCATGCCACAATGTTCTGTTCCTTACTCTCTCTATCAGCTCTACTTCTTGACGTTTCATTCCTCTTTCTTGCAGCCATCCCTTCACACTGGACATCCATGTCACTCTCCTCCCTTCTGTCTTCGAAATCACCAAACAATCTGTCTTTTTACAATTTAAGCTCAGACCTTTCCTCTCACTTTCAACTACTACCACATCCAGGAGTCTCCATAGATCTTCTTCAGACTCAGCTAGCAAGACAGTATCATCTGTGTACCTGATATTTGTGATGTTATGGCCACTTACTCTAAGACCTCTTTCCTTTTCCAATCCTCTAAGGATCAATTCACTAACCCAATATCCATGTATTTTATAATTGAAAAGTTGATGTAAAATTTTATAAATTGTATTTGCTTCTTATCTTAGGCTTATGAAAAGGCCCAATATGTAGGCTCTGCACTTTTTGAGCTTGGCTATAGAAAGGGAGATTTTATTGGTATTAGTGCTGTCAATAGGCCTGAGGTACATTCCTAATCCTTTACATTGGTGTATTGTCTAATCTGTTTCAGTGATGTATCTAGAGCTATATGGTGTTTCATTTTGATAAGTGTGTGTTGCTTTGATGTGTTGAATAAGTCCTTAGGAGATTGCACACAATCAAATTAAGTAATTTGATTGTGTGCAATTTCCTAAACACTTTTTCAACACATAGCAGAGTTACATTTTCAGAAACCTCTTTATAGAAATTAATAGTATTCTTTGTATTCAACTGCAATGTATTTTGGATATATCATCTTGATGCATAAGTTTGCTGTCTATATATTGCATATACAGTATTATGCAAATGTAAAGCACAAATGATGCTTACATTGCTAGTCTACTTTTCACATGGTTTTCAATACCATATCAATTGTAAATATCGTTAAAAATTTGTTTAGAGCCTACATGGCATTTCATGTAAACTCAGATGCTGTACCTAGTGCTTTCATTTAGCATTTCATCAAAGATGATTAGTTTATTTCTCACCAATTTGCTGATGGGATGCTAGATTTTTCACCAGTATTCAATTTCAGCAGTAGTTGTTTTTTTTGTTTTGACCTTTTTCTGTTAATTCTTTTTTACTTTTAGTGGGTCTTGGTTGATCAAGGTGCTGTCATGTATTCAATGGTTTTGGTTCCACTTTATGTCACGCTTGGCCTTGAAGGACTTGGTCATATCTTAAGTCAGAGTGAGTCCAGTTTGTAAAGAGTTGCATCTTTCTAGAGGTCCCTCAGTGGGGGCACCATGGGGGACTGGGAGGGACTTGCCCCCCCACTTCTCACCAAGATTAATTTCCTAATTCATCCAAATTTGATGAGAAAATATTAGGGTTGGGGTGATGGACCTCTAGCAAAATCTTGAGATGGGTGTGGGAACAAAATTGTGTCATAATGTTAGGGCATCGCACCCAAAAATCCCCCCAGTCTGTGATGGCTGGCACCACCCCTTAGGTCCCTCACCCCACCTGTAATATTTCCACATCTAATTTGGAACAATTAGAAAATAAATCATAGAGAGAACTGGGGGATGCCCTGAATCCCCCTCCCCTGCTGTGACACCACCACTATTTTGCAGCACCATGAAGCCAGGAAGGAGCATAGGCGTGGTGGATCATGTCCCCCTTGCCTGCCCATAACTTTGAATCTTGATCATTTGACATCTTGCTATTGTTTTCTCTCTACATGCTTCTTGAAGGTCATAGATTGAATTTTAGTAATGCTAGTTTAATGATGTTTGAAAAAGGGACATTTTCTATCATTATAGGAAGTGTAACTGCAATAGAAAATCTTCTGGGGGCAAGCCCCCAGACCCTCTTTGCTGCCTTTCTGATACTATGCAGTCATTGATTAGATTATAGCTAATGTGGAGTACATGGTGGACAATACTTTTCTGATTGAAGTCCCCAAACTTCTACCTTTCCCTGCATGTCCAATAAATAACTTTATATTTAGGTGTGGCTGCTGCACCCATCCAGCCTGGTTGCCCCCTATCTTTAGAAAGCTGGCCTTGTGACTGGTTCACAGTCCCCCAAATTTGAAGCCCTGCTATGCCCATGTATATGATTATCTTTGTTCTTTCTTTCATAGCGGAGGTATCAATCCTTTTCTCCGATTCGGTTAATTTGAAGAGCATTCTTGATGCCATTCAGGACACTGAGCACGTGCAAACGATTATTACACTTGATAAGGTGTCAGATGAGGATATCCTAGGACGAGCCAATAAATTGGGCATAAGAATTCTGGATTTCATGGAATTATTGGTAAGAGTTTAATGCAGAATTGGTAGTACTCTCAATTATTGAATATATGATGTAAGATGATTATTAATTTCAGAGAAAAAGTTCACCCAGATAGGCTTTTTCCACCCAATTTGGCAATTGTCCACCCATCCCTGCCACTGTATGTAGAAGATTTATTTGAAAAGGAATTGTCCTCTTTTGAACAAATAAAATAGGAACAATAAGCTAAATAGAAATGTCACCTACCCTATTTATGTTTGTTGAGCATAAAATTCCACCCAGATACAGTGAATTTTTGAAAAAGGAAAATTCTTTTTTCTGGCTTGCCCACAGAAAAATGTTTTGGAGTTATACTCCCTATAATGCTAGAAAATGGCCCTTTTGCAGATATCATTAATTAGCTTTATTAAACTTCCACCCAGATACAGAGATTTTTGCTTGTTGTAAAAATCACTGTTAGTAAGTAATATAAATCTTCTGCATGCATTGGGCGTAAGAGAGGGGCTTGTGTATTGCAGTTTCTCTCTTATGCAAGATTTCCTAAAATTCAAATGCCTACACCCTGCCTATTTTTTCTCCCTAGAAAATTATAAATTTTCTATCAGAATTATTATGTATAATATAAGCTTTTTTGCGCCAAATCAAAAGTAGGAATTCGATTATTGTTAATTATGTAATTCAATTTTCAATTATTTCAGGAAATTGGAAAGCAGCATAAGCATAAAAAAATTGTACGTAATGAATAATTTTCTTGTTGATGACAAATCATTTTTCATTGATTTTATAGTCATTTCTTGGATAAGTCCTAGGCTACGGGAACCCCCTTCAGGGGCGAAACTTAAGGGGGTATGTGGGTGAGTCCCCCAACCTTGAAGATTTGCATTTTGCAGGGCAGAAACATACTCTGGACCCAGGACTAGTTGGTCAACTACTGTTACTGAAAAAAAGAAAAGGTCACAAAAAATTTATTGAAATTACATCCCTGAACCCCTTAAAGGAGTAGAGCTCTGTTTTTAGGCCCATTGTTTTATGAATCCTGATTTTTCCATATCTGAGTATTGACCCTAACGCAGTTGGTAGTCTAGAATGCAAATCTTCCTACTCATGCTGAAATTTTTCTTGGCGTAAAACTGCAGAATTCATTTGTTTCTTTTCTGTCAGCTCCCAGTTCCTGATGATCTTGCTGTGATATGCTACACAAGTGGGACTACTGGTATGTTTGGAGCTCTCTCTCTCTCTTTATAGATTTGTTCAATTATGGACCCTCTTTGTTTATTTATAGAACATGTTATATTCATTCTGTCAGTTATAACATACCGAAAGTTTTTAAAATATATTCAACAGACATGAAATATCTGTGAATCACCTTCATAAAAGACCTTGACTTCGAATTTATGCAGACCAGGTTTCCACAATGAAGCATGATAACCATTGGCAGTAAAAGAAAATTTCTCTATGGAAACAATGCCTAATACACCTTTGGTTTTCCTTGGATCAGTTATTATTTAGAAAAGTAGCTAAGAACCTGGGGCAGGTATTTAAAGTAGACTACTGGATGAGTACAAGACAGCGTCTCTCACAGATACCTTCTTTTATTGCTTTTGTGTTCTGAACCCCTCGTATTTGATCCTTTTTTGAAGATTTTTTCTCTTTATTTCTTGCTTTCTGCAGTCCCATGCAATATTTGCAAGAATGAATTTTGATTCTTTATCCCTGTGTAACATTTTATCAACTGTTTTGTTTGGCTTGTCCATCTCTTCAAGCAAGAAGAGTATTAATCGAATAGCTGCCCCCATAAATAAGAAGCCATATCTTCCTTGCGTCTCTGCTAGTCAAGAGATGCTTTTGTTGTTAGGACATAATACCAACTGTTATTTTGTTCTTTTTTTCAGGAAGACCAAAAGGCGTGATGCTCTCTCACAAAAACATTGCTGCAAATATCGAGTGCTTTAAGAATTATGAGGTATCAGCTTTTATCTTTATTGATTATGTTTAGATATGTTCCATATATTTTATACCGGAAGTCGAAGAATCATCTCTTTTTCGCTTAAAGTTAGATAAACTAATCTTGAAATTATGTTGAGGCCAGTCATTCACTTAGTAAATACGCAAAGATTTTCAATCTCTTTGAACCCACCCTTAACTGATGCATGTACATTCTTTTGTACTTCTTGTATGCAAACGCATAATTTCTGCCAATCTCCCTATCGTTGGACGTACTGGAAAGAATGATTAGGCATTATATTGCAGAAGAATACTTGGTAGACTTGAAAATGCATAAGTAGCAATTGTCTTCAAATTAAAGACTATGCCGCAGAAAATCTTTGGTTTTCTCTTATCTAATTTGTTTCTTTTAACCTCTTCAAGTATACTGTCACACAATCAGATTCGTACATCAGCTACCTGCCCTTGAGTCACATGTATGAACGTATGGGTGAGGTAGGTTGATTCTTTCAGTTTTATTTTATGGAAGCTGTTTTCTGATATTTAGAGAAGTTCTTTATTAGCTGAAGATTGAACAAGCTGTGCCTAAACGTTATGTTAGGTTTTGTGTTTCCTTGAGTTTTTAAAATATTTTCACGCCTTTGTCAAATTAGTGTGGCCTTCTCCACTAATATTGTAATGCTAGAAAAGTACTTATATACTTGACTGTTCTTTTTGGTCCTGGTCATACTATGTTATTCGTCGTGGCTCTCATGCTCAACTTAAGAGAAATTTTCGCCTTTTTAGTTGACAATAAAACGGAGGAAAATATTTTAAATAACTATTTAGCATTAAAGCTAGTGCATGCCATGACAGTGACGAAGCTACTCTTATAAGAAGAACGTATATATATATATATATATATATATATATATATATATATATATATATATATATATATATATATATATATATATATATATATATATATATATATATATATATATATATACTGAAGAAGATATATTTCGAAGCATATACACATAACACAGAGTTTATTTTCTAATTGTTGTACATATCTATTTTATAAGCTACACAAGTGCGGCTCTGATTTAGTTTATATCGATCTATCTATCTACTATCTATATATGTGTGTATATATATATATATATATATATATATATATATATATATATATATATATATATATATATATATATATATATTTATATGTATATATATATTTATATGTATATATATATATATTTACATTTATATGTATATATATATATATATATATATATATTTATATTTACATGCATATATATTTATGTATATATGTCTATTTACATATATGTATATATATATATATTTTTTTATTTATTTAGTGATACATAAGAGGAACCTTTTCACTCTTTTAGTATATTTCATATCTGCTTAACATTTAGAACTAGTGTATACTCAGAGGTGGCAGACTAATAGTTTTTGGTGGAAAAGGGGTTGGGCTTCAGCCTCCTCCTCCAGCCCCCCTCAGCTCCTCCACCCATGATAATACTTGTCAATTTTAGGCCTTTGCAAACATCGCAAATTTATTCTCACAGGGCAATTCACAAGGAGTTAATTGCAATTTGTAAGACAAAGATCTTTTGTTTTTGAAAATCCTGCATTTTGATAATTTTGGTTTGATTAACTGCATTTTTGGTGACAGAGGTAACGTTCCGAATCATCCCAGTTTCATTCTAAACTGTTGTTAGTTCTTCATTTCTTAATAAAGTTACGATTCCCTCCAAATAAGTCTATCAGTAGGGTTAACATAAGTGGTGTAGAAGTAAATAGATAGCTAGGGGGACTCTTTTGGTATCAAGGGGGGCTTTTTCTTTTTTGTCTCTTTATAAGAAACTTTGGAGTTTATTCACGGAGTTATATAAGAAAACGATAGTCATCCAGAAAACAATGCATTTATAGTACCCAGTATCATGTAAACTAACAACTTTGCGACAACTCTTTGAATCTAAAATAGCTGCTACATCAGAACAATGATTCTTCTATGTTCTTATTTCCAAAAAAGTTTACAGAGCTAGGGGGCTGAGCCCATAAAAGTCACAGCTAGGGGGTTGCGCCTCCCCCGCGCTCCCCTCTTGTACGCCACTGGTTGACATGCATCTTTTGATATATTCATAATCATATACAGAATTTCTCTTAGTAAAAATAGAAGCTTGGTGGATTCAGTAGCCAGCTGTCACATGTAATATTTGTAGAGTGAAATATGCCCTTCATTTCTTTTAGTATTTAATGATGAGAGGTGGTGGAAGAATCGGCTTCTTTCGTGGAAATGTGAAAGAATTGGTATCAGACATCGAATGCTTGAAGTATGTTTGAAATGACAGCTGAAATAATCAGTAAAAAGTCATCTATGCCAATAGCGTTTTTTGCGCCTTGACAGTTTTGTGAATGCTATATTTCCGCCATGCTAAACCGCATAGTAATATACAGAACTATGTAGCATTTCAGTATTGATCCCCTCCCTCATTTTCCCTCGCTTTATGTAGCTTTTCGGTGTTGATCCCCTCCCATTCAACAAGAAAGTAGAATATTTTTATTTTGTTTCTACTCCCTGTGTCCACTCTTTCTGCTTCTACCTGTTTTTCACAACCTTATGCAAAGCATCTTGCATTAAAGCTTCTATATAGTTCACTTCCATGGTATGATAGTTTGCATCTGATATTATAGCTTAATGAAATAATTTGAATTTCATAAGTTTTAAGTTTTAGTCAGCTACGTGGCCTTATTTTCTATATTATTTTGCCTGGAAAGTATATTGACAATCAAGTATTAATATTTGAATGCATATTTAGAATCCGATAAACTGTTCCTGAAGCATAAATCTGATTTTCACGGTCTTTGTAATCACAAGATGAAATGAAGGTTTTCGTTTTGCATGTATTAAATTTTTCGATATTTTAGACCAACGGCTTTTGCAGCTGTCCCCAGAGTCCTGAATGTCATTTATGATAAAGTGAGTTCATTAATATTATTGAGAGTGCTACTATATTGCCAATAGTAATCTATTACATGTCCTTCCTACGTATTTTGGAGTTTTAAGTACATAAATTTGACCTACCTTGAGGTAAATGAGATCTGAGAATCAGTGAGGCATTTCTCTCAGCTCAGATGCATTTATTTCGTGTGCTTAATTTGCAGATGAGCGAGGTAGCCTAGTGGTTAGAGCGCATGCCTCCCGTGCGGAAGGTCTACGGCTCGAGCCCCACTCGATGCCCTGACTGAACGCTCGCTCACTGTTCATCCAGCAGCAAATGGGTACCCATTGGGAACACTGGGGAGATAAAAGCGGTGAGGACAGGAACTGGCCCCCCTACCTCACATGCCGATGACCCAGCAGAAGTGTCCTCTCTAACAACCACTCCCCTACGTACGAAAGTATATGGGACTACCTTTACTTACGTACTTTGCAGAGTGGACACTTTTTCTGATGCTTGCGTGGGTCAGTGATTATTTTTCAAGAGCTGTTCTTTGCATAACTAATTATTAGATTATCAATAAAGTGCAGATTTTTAGCAGACAGTAGAGTACAATGATCTCCTGTTTTGGGTAGCGTTATGCAGGACTGTTTGTAAATTCGTGTAATGAAACATCGGGTACTTCTAAGGGCTTAGGAATTTCTTGAAGTAAAGAGTGTTTATTTTATTGTGCTACGAGGCTTTTTTTATAACCTGAGACAGTAAATTCATTAATTCATTAATTTTTAAAAGCTTCTAATTTTTGAGCCTTTCATTTGTTGAGGTTATGAAAGAGGTTTCACAAAGTTGGTTCAAAAGACATCTGTTCAGGCTTGCGATTAATGCTAAGGAACGTGAGATTTCCAGGTACGTTAAATCACAACAGTTGTTGAGATTGTGTTAGCAATTTTATACATTGCATTTGACTTATAAAAGTTATAACCCACCTTTATTTGCTGAAGCACATTATATGCGTATGACTGAAGGAAAGGATTCAGAGACGGTGCCAGCCTTCGCAGACTGGGGGGAGGGGATTTTGGATGACACCCCCTAAAATTATTACGCAATCTGTTTGCCACACCCATTTCAAAATCTTGCTAGAGTTCTCTCACGCCCCCCTAACATTTTCACATCGAATTTGGATGAATTAGAAAATTGATCTTGGTGGGAAATGGAGGGAACATGTTCCCCCTTGTCCCCCCGTGACACCGCCACGGAAATACTTTCTTTGTCAAGTTTATGATCCGCGTAGTTTTTACCACTAAATTCCTTTACAAAATTTCACTCTTAAAATATGTTTTATTTCAAATTGAATAAACTTTATGCACTGTATGCTCTAAGTGTTTCCAAGCATGCTACAAGTACTTTTTGTCCGACACTGGTCAGTGTATTAGACGTCGAATTTCATCTCTTTTTTGTCTTTTTCAAAGAAATCACAACAACTCTCTTCAAACTTCCCGGATTTATCCTGAAATCCGGATTTTCCTTCGGGCGAAAAACGTTCCGGATTTTTGAGAATTTCGTCTTCTAGAGGCAAATTGCAGTGCCATCTTCCCCAACCATAAAAATTTCATGCAATTTATGCCATTGAGTGAAAACATTTCAGGATTGTTTTAAATTCTGAGTTTCATCCCAGTTGTACCTACTAGTTCATGCCCTTACTTTCAAGTGCTTTCTCTATTCTATACATATGTGTGCCCCAGTTTGTTGTGTTGGTAAATTTGTCATCTTTTCTGAGAATGTACTATCTTATGGCTGGAGGTTCCCATTGAAATCTAATATATGGTGTTTCAGGGGAATAATCAGAAGAGATAGTTTTTGGGACAAAGTGGTTTTTCATAAGATTCAAGTAAGTAGGCTATGATTTATTTTTGTTACTATTTTGATGCTGAGGTTTTCCATTATTCTACTCATGGCAGTTAAATATAACTGCTTCAAAATGTCGTAGTATACAAAGTTTTCTTAATAGTAGACGTTAGGTGGGGCTATGCATAATATACATTATATAGAGGGTATGTACAGTATAGTATATATTAGATCAATCGCCCACTGTTTGTTGTTGTAAATTACTGTAAGATGTGTGTATGCCAATTTAGGAATGACTGATAGTAGTTGAGTACACGTTTTTCTTTTATAAGAAACATGTCTATAAGAAATATGAGGCTGAAATTAGGCAAAAATTAAGAAATATTTAAGAAACAGAAACAGGCTAAGTTTCAAACAGTAAGTTGAAAAAGCTGTTTTACAATAAAATGTTTGATGAAACAGGAAGCAAAATTGAAACAACATCCAAGACGTGCGTCACAAAATCTGAAAATCCTATTTCTTGCATCGCAGTTGCCTAATCTGGGCTGTTATTGTTATTGGAAGTCCTTAGAAGGTATGAAACAATTAAGAAACATTTAAAGCTTGATTTGAGGAAATATTAAGAAACAGCCAGGCTGAAGTTAGAAAATTTGTCTCATAAAAAATGTGTGAATTTCACTCTTTTTTTACGTCTCATGCAGAAAATTCTTGGGGGACGAGTCAATGTGATTACCTCAGCAGCCGCTCCATTGTCTTCAGGTGTTAAACAATTCTTTAAATGTGCGTTTAGTTGCAAGGTAACTTCAATCTTTATTACCGTAATTTCTTATATAGATATTGAGTAAATTAGTAGAATTTAGCGCATACATATATAGGTATGCATACGTGCATGTACATACATCATACACTTTAAGGCCGCTTAATTTTCTATTTGTATCGTAATCGACGTGACTGTTTTGTGATGAGTTAAGTTTGTTCATCTTGACATTATTCAGTATATAATTTTTTGCATTTTGGTATGTTGTCTTATTGCAGGGTTCCCATTCCTCCTTAAAATCCTTGAAACCCCTTAAAGGAAGAAAGTCTCCTTAAATATCCTTAGAAATCCTTAATTATTATTAATTTTAGCTAAATCTCTTTAAATCTCCTTAAGAAATATAGTTTCTAGAAGCAATTGTGATATTTTTGTGAAAGAGAATTGAATATGCAGAGTTTCATGCCAGTGTATTGCAAAACGTTCTTATAGGGAAAGTCTCCTTTTTTGTTTACAATTGTAATTTATGGGATAGATTGATAAGGTCTATCTTGTCGGTATGGAAAGGGATATTAACACGAAAACCTCCTCAAATTATCTTAGTTATTATTGGCTTTTGTCGTAATTGAGCCAAATTCTCCTTGGAAGTTGCTAGAAGATGTCCTTTTTCTACTTAAAAGTTCTTATTTTTTGAGGTAGAAAAAGCGTGGGAACTTTGTTATATCCAAACAGCAAAACTTCTCGGAAGTGTAGGAACTGCATGTTGCTTGTCAGTTTGGCTCTTTTTGCAACTTTGTCTGCTTATCTTGCAATTTTTACACTTGTGGTACACATTTGTGTGGTTTTTCTACATATTAGGTGTATGAAGGCTACGGTCAAACAGAACTCACTGCAATGAGTAATTTTACGTATGCTATGGACCCTTCACTAGGTAAGTTTCTCTTTACTTCGCCGACTTCAGTTATCTCATGCTTTAAGACAAAAGAAGTGAGAATTGTCAAACGTTAAAAATTTTCATTCAGTTTCCGTGTAGGTTGATAATTTTGAGAAGGACGATGTACTGATTTCTTGAAATTCTAATCCGATAGGTCATGTGGGCCCACCTGCACCTTGCTCCAGAATCAAGCTATGTGATGTTCCAGATATGGACTATTATGCTAAAGACGGGAAGGGAGAGGTATGTAATTCTTAGGTTTTTCTGTTGTAGATATTGATTTTAGGAAATTTATGCCGTTGTTTAATTTAGCATTACATCAGTTGAAGATTGTACATTGTCAACAAAATTCAGTAGAGCTTCTAGATGTTCTCAGAAATCTTTCAAGTAGATCACTATAGTTGATATTTCACTTTGGAAATCAATCCTGTTTTATTTTTTTGGTTCCTGTTGAATATTCACATTAAATTTCTAGTAAAATCAATCGGGTAGAATTAGTTTGCAAATCGGTCAGCCAAATAGTAGCCTTTTAATAGTTTTATAGTCTTTCATAGTTAACTTTTAAGGCGAATTTCCACTAAAGCGAAACACAGGGAATTTCTCGAGCGATTGCGAAGAAAAACTCACTTTCAATATCCGTGCTTTCGCCAAAGTTTCATGCAATCGCCAGTGCATGAGTAGATATTCTCATTTGGCGCAGAGCAGTAGAGCTCACCTTGCATTTTGCTTGGATAGAACTTGAAATTAGAGTTGGAATTAACAAAGGAGGCACAAATGTAGGATTCGTCGGGTATTTCGTGAGCGCAAAGCCAAAGGTAAGTTCAGGAACTGCTTTTCTATCGCTATTTTGAATATTGTCTTCTAAATTTGAGGTCATTCTGAGCCTGGGCTTCCCCTTTTCTTAGTTGATCAGCTGAAGTGAGCTGTGAATCATCAACACAAAGCGAAGTTGTTTCACATGCATCAGATTCAGTTTGATGTAAAAATGCTTTTCCTAGCTTGTTTGGTGCTAGGCCGTTACTTCCTAGCTGTTAGTTTATGAAGAGGATTTAGCTTTCCAATTTGTGATTTTATACCTACTGTGCATTTCAATTNTTCCTGGGCATAATGAGTGATCTCTGGGCGTTCGCCAGAGATCGCTCATTATTCCCAGGAAATTGAGTAGCGCATGCCCAATCTCAGTATTCGCCAGCGATCGCTGTAATCAACTTTAATGCAGATTCGCCTTAAGACTTGCTCCACATAATATCCATGATAGGGTTTTGTTCAGTGTTGCTTCCATGTGTTCTGAGTTTTGCATACCTTTCTTGTATGCGATAATGTAACGATCTACTTGCTTAGTCTAGACCACGGACTTTTTCCAATCCTCTTGAATGGTGATGATGATAATGATGATGATTGCATTAGCGTTACTGCAACAGTAAACTCATTACATTCACAGTCTGGTGCTGCTATATCAATATGGCTCTTTGTGCGAAATGAAACAACGCTCTTCAATTTCGTTAGAGAGGAGAATTTTAACCCTGTAAAATACTACTGTGCTTTGATCTTACTTACAACCCTATCATTAATGAGAAATAAGATTTGACAGGGTTCATTAATAATTAGAGATATTGACAACACGAGCAGTCTTTTGTTGAAATTGGTAGATTCTGACTTGATATGGACAATATTGATAAGAAGAAGAGTATCTATGCAAAAATTTTGCGAAGCAGGAACCTTAAAAAATTTTTCTATGAATATTCCACAGGAACCAAAAAGTCAAACAAGATTGATCTCCGAAGTGAAATATCAACTACAGTAATCTACTTTAAAGATTTCTCAGAATATCTAGAAGTTTAATTGGAATTGTTTGATAATGTATAGTCTTCAACTGTTGACGTATTGCTAAATTGCTCTTGTAGTCTTCAGATGAAGATGTTTCACAGTACTATTGCATTATCGTCTGAAGCCCCTACTCATTAGCAGCAATCGTATTGAAAAGCTTGGTGTATTGCCTTCGCAAGGCCCCTCTCTTATCATAAATTTCACTTCCAATGAGGAGCTATTAACAATTTTCCTACTTTCTAATTACAGTTCATGCTCTTAGGGTAGATTTTTTCAAAACTGATTAGGTCATTTTAGTTGGATCGATGTTATGAACAGTTTTAAATTCAATCTATTAAGTAGATTTGAAACTTGGGAAGTCACTCCTTTGGGTTTAATGATTGTATCTGTAAATTAAATCATAACAAATATGCAAAGTTATCGCTGATCTAGTGTTTTGCTGTATTCAGTTTTAATAGGTAGAAACCGTACTTAGCACAATGGCTGGTTTTTCGTTGGGCTCCAGGGCAACTGCAATAACTTATTTATGTAATCTGTTTGAAAGGGTTCTGTCGGATGCAGAATAGACTACTTGACGTAGATATGATGTTTTATATAGGCTATCTTGTTCCTATTAGAAAATGAATCCCTCGCTACTTATTGAAAACTGGCCTTTAACTTGTAGCTTAGCTCAGCCTTGAGGCAAGATTTTCATCTTATGAAAATTGTTGCGGCAGCTATCAGATCTTCGATTATAAGTTTCGATACTGACCTTGTGCATAGAACATTGGTGGTGTTTGATTGTCTTTCAAAACATGAATACTATTAAAAAACCTAAGTATCTTCAACTTTTATCTGCATTTCAATTTCGCAATAATTTTAGAATTAATGAGTTTCAGTTCATGTTTTCAGTTTAACTCATTCCTTGTCCTTTACTTCATTCCTTTTTCGAAAGAACCGTATAAGTGCTAGTGCTAGAATTGTGTTTCCAGCATCCATACAACCTTTCGCACTCCATTCTTATTCTCTGCCGAATAGTCTGACTATGGCTATCATACCCCCACACAATCAGGGAGCCATTACAGCTTTCTCTATCTGATGATTGTTATATATATATACACATATATATATACACATATATATATAAACACACATATATATATAAACACACATATATATATATATATGTGTGTGTGTGTGTG
>OLMO02000275.1:5627537-5641135 GCA_900291935.2 Cassiopea xamachana
TATATATATATATATATATATATATATATAAATGCATCAAAAATAAAAGCATTCAAAGTCCGATAAAGATTGTGCGATCATCAGATATTACATCTGATAATCGCACAAGCGTGAAACTCTGAGTTTTGGTTTTATAAATTTAATCCGACTTTTAATGCTTTTATTTTTGATGATTGTTAAATCTCTTGCTAAGTACTTTGTACATAGGAAGAAAATTGATTGAAATTTAATGGTATCGAATTTTGAATGAATATCAAATGAGAAAAGTAGAACAATACTCTAGTAGCGGCAGTGTAAAATTTTGAATTAAATCAAAAGTGAATTGGATATTAGAAGCAACATTATATATTGATGTTGAATGGAAAATATATTTCTTTATGCAAGGGATGGCCTGTTCAGCAATAAAATGCTTTATTAACAAATCACAGTATGTAAATGTAAGAGAGCCTAGATAAAAATAGGAATTAAAAATATATTAAAAATATACGTAATACTGTAATTATCAAGTCCCCTGAAAAATACCTAAAGGATAAAGTCTAGGAATGCAAGTCTTAATTCGCAGTAATCGGAAGTAGTTAAAGAGATCTCTTTTCATGTATTGCAATACTAGTGGGTATGACTTGTAATATTGGGCGCTGGTCTTATAAAAATCGTTTATAATTGGCCATAGAGTTTGTAGTACGATGCAGTCACACCAAGTGCACTGTTTTCTATTGGTAAGTGTGAAAAGAACCCTCGAAATGCCAGGCTAAGGAGCTGATCTCGAGGGTGTAGGGACGCCATCTTAATGATTGGGTTGTTTAAATCCACTTCAAAGATATTTTGTAATCGTTCGATCTTTGTGAAGAGAGTGCTATTACTATTTCAAACATTATATTGGACAGTATTCCTGAACCATTTCGTCATACATTCTCAGGAGGTAGGTAAGACTTGAGAAGGGAAAATCTTGCATCGATCTGCTCCGTTGCCTGATCATGTTTTTTATATAAGGAAACAACTTATAGGGGACCTAATTGCAGACTTCCAAAATATTTCAATAACTTTACTACTATGGGTGAGGTGGCTTAGTGTTTAGAGCGCATAACTCCTGTGCGGAAGGTCTGAGGTTCGAGCCCGACTCGAGGACCATGACAGAATGCTCGCTCACTGCTCACCCAGCAGTGAATGGGTACCTGGTGGCAACACTGGGGAGGTAAAGGCGTGGAAGACAGGAACTGGCCACCCTACTTCACATGCCGATGGCTCAGGATAAGTGTCTTCTCTAACAGGCACTCCCCTACGTACGAAAGTATACGGGACTACCTCACCTATAATACTAAAGAAAAAATCCCTAAGGAACTTTTCAATTTGAAAAAGTTTTTGAACTGCAAGCAATCAAGAACTGGGACGCCAGTTCCATTCATTTGCAGCCGAAACTAGCATAGATACATTTATAAAGCTTCTTTCCTGCATTATTTGGGCAAAATTCAGCGCTTAAATGTTTTCTTTTATCTGTACCACTCTTTTGGCATTAAATGGGCTATGAAAATTAAGGGGCTATTAAGGAAATTAATGCCGCTACAATTTGATCATTAAACGTCCAAGAATAAGGAACTATTGGAACTAGGCTTGGGCTAGTTTACTTATTAAAAAACCGTGTGCATTCCTAAAAAGATAACGTGTTATGTTATGTGTAACCAGTTGGAATTTTACTGATGGTTTTACAGAGTCTCTTCTATAAATATATGAATATATATATATATATATATATATATATATATATATATATATATATATATATATATATATATATATATATATATATATATATATATATATATATATATATATATATATATATATATATATATATATATATATATAATGTATACGCCTTTATACTGCCAAATAAGCATCATAATTAGAAAATATTTTCTCGTATGCCTTTCAGAAGAAACATAGAAGTAGATCTAACGCTCACATGAAGACTTCAGTTTTATGCTTAATGCAAAAGCAACTTTCAAGTCAAATTTAAGATATTGCAGTTTAGAGCTTTGAATGGTGAAAGCCGTTTCAGACCCACCTCCCAAACTGAAATTTCTATGTCGCTATAGACAGTGGTTTCTGGTGTTGTACTGATTAAACCAAATGGATAACCAGTTGTTGATAACTGTATCAAATGGTTGATAACCTTTTTGATACAGATAGACTTTGTAGTTTAATAGTAGCATCATTTAGGACTGCTTCCTTTCTGTTTTGTAATGAAAAATCTAAGCTGTTGACCAGGAATGACGAATTACTTTGCGCTGCTCATAGAGAATGTCACATGGTTTCCTTCATTAGGGATTATAATTTCAACTAATTCGTTCGCAACTACCACCTTGCTATCAGGAAAAATCTGCCCCCAATCATGTTCATCTGTTTATTCTCCTGATAGTAGATCCCCCTTCGTTTCACATGCACTTAGGGGTTCATCATGGAGTATGAAACAGGCCGGGGTGGAAACGATTTGAAATTTCACTATAAATTTATGTAACTCAATGCAAGAAATGATAGTTTTATTGGCCCCAATTTACATGCAAATGTTGTTGTTGTTGTTGTTTACTTTATTTTGAGTAGGCTGTTATACCTAGCTTTTTCAGCTAATTTAGGCCTACTATGCATGCCGCATCCAGGCATGGGACCCCTAGTTTAACGTCCCTTCAGAAGGACAGCGGAGTGAGCTGTTTTGGTCGTTCATCTGGAGATCGCCCACCCAGTTTCTGACCGTACACAGCCATGCTTAACTTGGCTGGCTGGGCCGCTTGGCCACTCACCCCGCAATGTGCTGCCTTTACCATGTGATATGATTTGCTAGCCCAGTGCTTCTCAAACATTTTTTGCAAGACTATCTATGGAAAGAAAAATATGTCGCACCCCCCACTCGTTTTAAATAAGACCATTATCTGTAAAAAATTGCATATATACACCTGTTCCCCGGGGTTATTCGTGCCCCATCTAGCCTGCATTGCGCCCTGCTATTTGAGTAACGCTGTGTTAGCCCAACCTTTTCCCTCAGAGGTTTTAGTGTCCCTGTTGAATCACTGCCGCCTCCCTCTCTTCCAAACATCATTACAGCCCTTTATCTGAAACATACTTTACCAGTATTGCTTTTTAGCTACCGTATACCGGAGGTTTTACATATAGATTTTGCTCCATAGGTCAAGGCAATATACCTCACAAGCAAAGGATTCACAATTGAAGATGACCTCCTGACTCCAACGTTAAAAGTCAAGAGAAACAAAGTCAACGAACACTTTGCTAAGCAAATTGAATCTCTATATAGCTCTCTGAAACGTTGAAGAGGTACTAAGAATCCAAGCACATTTTCTAGCCTATTTTTATGCTTTAGTAGCTGTAAGTCTTAATTTGAGTGCCAGAATTAACAACTCTTTTATATCTTTTGTATATGACACCTTGAGTATTTTGTACCACCCCAAGTAACTTTGCTCTAACGTTATTACAGCCCAGAACAGATCTTTGGGTAGTGTTTGCAATAGAGAAGGGTCTTTATCCAAATGAAGAACACGCTTTTGTTTCGTCATTTTATGTAAGAAAAGATCATTTTATCTGTTTTGTCTTCTTTTGGATACAAGAGAATCCGTTTTTTAGTCTTTTTGAGGTAGTAATCGCGCTAAATCACAACAGTTGGCTGTGATGTCATTTTCATACAAATCATTACAAATTGGTTCTTGTTGCTGTTCATTTGATGCCAGAAAAGGAGATAAGCTTCATTAAGGGGGTAGACCACTATAAAATTGAAATTAATGGTCTACCCCCTTAATGACCAGCGTGCACTGCATAGTTAGATATCAACTTTTTTGTTTCAAAAAAGAAAGAAATCACGAGAAAAGAGAACGATCACAATCAGAGAGTGCCGCCCCTAGCCCCCTCCACGGAACCCCTGATTATATGTATGATATTCCATACTGTCAGACCGTCTTGTGCTTAGGTTTTGAATGAGCTTCGAAATGTATTGATAAGTCTAAAAGTAGTTGGTGAGGCATCATTGATCACCTCTGCTATCTCAAAAAGCACCTGTGAGGATCCCGAATGCAAGAAATTTCAGTCATTGTAATAGGTTGGTTTTATTTTAGTAATTTGCACTACTGGCGTTGTTCATCAATGTTGGGATGTAAAATTGTACCTTCATGATCTAATTTTCGGCAGAATGAGACATTTTTGATATTGCAATAAAAGATTTTTCCATACTCTTTTAATTTTATGGACAGAACCTTATTATGATGCAATATTAAAAAACGATATCGTTAGGCGCGTATCACACCTTCAATGGCCAGTGTATGATGAATATACTGAATATGGAAGTTGATAGAGACTTTGTTGGATGGAAAATATGTACTGCTTCGAAACTGTGCTCAAATATGTGGTTTGTGACACGTTGTGATGGGGGGCACTTCGACATTTATTAGAGGGGGAGGCAAATTATTCTTGAAATATTTTGGTTGCTGCTACTTGTGAACTATTCGTTGTGCAACGTTGTCACAATTCTAAGGCTAAACTTATTGAGGGGTTGAGTGCCTCCTTGCCCACACCAAATTTTCCGCCATTGGTGTGTTGTAAAGTACCTGTTTCCTGGGTAGAAGTATATTTACACGTTTTTTATACTATAAGAGATTTTTTTTCAGCCTAGTGGTGAAAGTTTCTTAACTTTTTCCCGATTGAAGTGTCAAAACTTTCTTAAGACTTTCTTAGCGAAAGTTTTTGACTTTCGATTTTTTGTGTATGCACATTATTGGAAATCGAAAACGTTCCAAGTACATAATGATAAATCTTAGTAAATAGCATAAGTTCAACTGTTAGAGGGGGGCCGACATAATTTATATAACATTTTGTACACAGATAATTCGTATTTTGAATACATGTACATACATAGACTATCTTAGGTCTCATAACCCAGTAGCTAATGAACTTTCTTAACTTTTTTAACAGCTGAGTGCTACATTCCTTCAAACTACTTTCTTATAATTAGAAAACCTGTAGTCCATCTCTGACCCCAAGCTTCTAAAAGTAGTATTAACGGACCTGCAGCCTTCCATTTCATTTCACTTTTATTTATTTCAGCAGTTTTCCTTCCATGTCGGTTTTTGTTGTGGGTTTTCTTGCACCCACTCGAAAAACCAGATAACTCTGCCATTCTCATTCACAGACTGTTGTCTTAATTAGTATCATATTATCTTTAACCATAGACATGATAACGGGATGTTGCGTTTTGTAATTACTAAGAAACGGGCTGCTTCGGAATTTCGGTATAGGGGCTGAGGGATCATCCATCTTTGACATATCGCCGCTAACAGGAAGGTAGGGCTAATAGTAAGAACGTCATATCCGCGCCCTGGAAAGATTTTCACTATAATAATTCTTTACTTTTTATGAACTCAGTAATGTTAAACAAACATCCTTGTTACCTCTTGCTCCCTCTCTCTCCCCAATCCCCGGGTCTTCCTCACAATTCCAACTTTCATAACAGGTCCCTTGCTTTGTGACGTATCCTTTACAGGGTTTGTGCTGTGGTGTGTAGATGAAAGGAGGGTTTAGCGACCAAAAACTACGTTTTAAGGAGCAGGTTTGTCTGTTTCCATTACAAAAATCGGACCAGTTCCTAAAGAAATCTGCCACTGAAAATGCTCTCCTCCCCCAAGAGTTGATTAGAAATTGAGGAATTTTTCTAGAATGCGTGGATTTGAGGAATTTTTAAGCGCACTTAAATACTTATGTTTTTCTTATGTTTAATTCCAGGAGTTGTTAAGATGTTCAAGGTGTAGCACGAGCCCTGTCCTTAGTCCATGCAGAGGGCTATGCTGCAGAGCATTACGAGAGAGGAAGGGATGGTCTAGAGTCAGCAAAATTGGCGTTGCTTTACAGGTTAATGACCCCAGAGAACTTCGCTACAAATGCTCCTTCACTGCCATGCACTGAGTAATCGCATTATCCCACAATGCTATGCTTATTGTAGTCTTCACTTGTAAATACAAGGAAAGTCTAGCGTTGGGGACGAATTTGTAAGGTTTTATGATAGTTACGGCCAGAATGTACACCAGGGTGTGAATGGGCGCAACACCCTCATATGGTTATCAGTCGGCTTTCTCTTAGATGAAGAGTCAGTCGTCTCAGCGACATTGTACGACCAGGGAGTGGATCCAGTGCATTTCTAAACCCCCTCCAACTAATAATTGAATGCCCCGCCCAGGGGTGATATCTAAAAATTATAACAAGGGGGCTCTAGGCGCAATTTCAGAAAGTGGGAGTGGCCCATTTGCAGCTACACCCAAATTTTTGAAAATGGAGACATGATATAATATAGCAAACATCTACAAAGATCTCAATAGCCATATAGTAGTGAGGAAATTCATCATAGCAGTACCATACAGAACATGGGAACCAAGGTGAATGCGCTTTGAAAAGCAAGATTGATACAAAAGTTTGGGAGGGGGGCTGAGCCCCCTAATATGAGCAACAATTGTAACAAGGGGGCTCCGCCCCCCCCCCAGAAATCACCCCTGGCCCCGCGTATGGGTGTAGCATCGTGATATGTGTGTGCTCAATTAATAACCTGTGGTGTAGCATTACATTGAAATCTAGGAAGGTTCAGCTATAGGTGGTCAGCCCTTGCTGTTGCTGCTGTTTTTATGTTTGAAGAATTTCGTCTTTAGAAATCTGCTTTATTACCCTGCTCTATCATTTTTGCAATGCTTTTCATACTAGCTAGGGGGGTTGAAGCCCCCAAAAGTACTCAAAAAATGGCTAAAAGGAACTGAGCCTCCAGCTCCACACCGTTGCAGTTAATTGGATTGCTCGTAGCTACTGTAACGCCGATGTGGTTCGTTCTTTCTACTACAGAAAAACCAACAAAATAAAGTTATACCTCCGATGACGAGAAATAAATATGTACTTCCCATTTCATTCTACAGATTATATATTGGTTAAATTTATAATAAATATATATTTTATCATTGTTATACTTACAAATAAAAATGTAACAACAACTAATTTTCGCTACCGTATCACAGATACTCTTTTATAACTAATGAAGCTGTAAAGATACGAATCACCAAGAAGAAAAATTGTGTACATATACATTATGTAGCTGGTATATGATCAGTAAATATTGTGCCATATTCGTTTGCTCAAGTCAGAAGTCTCCAAAATTTCCAGTACGAGGGCCGCATCGACGATCAAACAGCAGCCGGGGGCTAAGTACACACTCGAGGTTCACACAGAAAAATCAAAATAGGAACGTTGTTTTCAATTTCCGTTTTTACCTTACAAAAAAGGTCTCCACGGCCAGGATGAGAACGCTTCGTGAGCCACATCAGCGGTTTGCAGTGCCCTGGCCTAAACCAACTATTTCTTGCTGCCAAATAATTGGCAGACCTAGTCTTTTCGAAGAAGAATCAGTGCTGGGGCAAATAGCTTCGAACAATTTGTTATACTTTCATCATTTAGTACAATTCTCAACTCTTGCTTGACTTAATATCTTGGATGTGTTTCAAGAAAGCAGGAAAAAGAGCAAAATTGGAAATAATTATGGCAGTTTGAGCTAATTACAAATACTAATATCTTCTGTAGACATATGGAAGTCACCTAAGGCTAGGAGGTAGGGGAATATTGAACTAGGCGTATGCTTGCAAATAGTAGGGTAAGTTCAAATAAGGGGGTTGGACTTTTTTGAGAAGAATTGAAAATCAATTGACTAGTCGTTGAGTTCTACGTACATTTTGTTATTACTGAATCACTATAAAATGGCACACGACACATGAAGTCAAACGTCTCGATTTTAAAAGGCAGAGAGGACGAAATATTGGAGGTGAATAGAGCAGGGGACTCGAGAATTGTTCAAATGTTCATTAATGGGAAGTGACAATTATATACCTAAGAATATTTTGTACTTCAGTGTTCCACCAATTCCTATTGCATACCAGATAATGCGGTTGTGTTTTTGCTGGTGCTACACCTTAGGGAGGCTGCTCCAATGAGAGATCTACACTCTGTGCTGCCAAGTTTCCCTAGGCATGTCCTAGTAGTAGTCCTTAGGCCTGATTTTACCATCGTGTGAATGAGCACAGAGTTTTTTGCCGTATTTTCCTAACCATTTGCACAACTGCACGTATTTTGTTGGTGTAATCTTGACCGCTGCGTTGAAGTTACGAGCTGTAAGAAACCACTCGTCTTCACTCAGCCAGCGATTGCCCGTGAAGATGCCAATTAATTGCCGTTCCCATTTGCTACTTGCTTTGTTGAATTGCCATGCGTATACGCCTGAGCCAGAAGAACCTTTCCAGGCGTCACAGAAATGATAAACAAAGTGGCTGTCGTCGGCTTCAATGCTACACGATCTGAAACAAAACCATAGAACATTTGTTATAAATATAAATGTTTAAATTTACATTTCATACAAATGTGATCCCAAGGGGGAAGACTATGATCACATGGCCTATACTAAATAAATAACCGAAGAATAAAACTTTAGAGGAAAAAAGAATGAAGAAGAAGGGGAAAATTTAACAGACTAAAAAACGATTTGATGTATATGAAACTTCAAGGCTTTGTTACTAAGTAAGGAGCTGGGAGAAATTACATGTTTCAAGGAGTACTTGTAGAGAAGATTGACGCAATCAAACAACTCAATTTCTAATCACGATAGACGATCACGAAAACAAATGGTGCAATGCTATTGAGATGTTGGGGCTACACTTCGATGAAGTGAGTTTTTTTTTTAAATCAAGGCTCCTTCGAAATGAGGACGTTTCAAATATAAGCACTTTCAGTTTCTTGGCATGTTTTTAAATAACTGAGCGTGGTAACTTTTTCGCTCGACGTAAGTGTAGCTATAAAGCAGTATAAGATTAGAAGTATTTCGTAGAGAAACAAGAAGTCTTAAATGACGTTGGGAATTGAAATCAGGAAAACTGTGGGCCTTTAGCTTAAAGATTTTCATTTCTTTCGAGCCGTTATAGATATAATTTCATTTTGGTGTAGGTTATGTGACCCCCTGCCATTCTTCCACTTCTAGGTTAGGTAACCCCCTTCCATTGTTCTGTTCTCTTACGTTAGTACTTGTAACCTTATTGTCTCCCCATTGTCCATTCTGTCGCAGTGATGGTAGTTGCTGTTATCGGTTTGGGACGAATCTCAGTTTACTACACGAGTACTGCGACAGAATGGACAATGGGGGGGGGGGGGACAATACGGTTACATGTACAAACGTAAGACAACAGAACAATGGAAGGGGGTTACCTAACCTAGAAACGGAAGAATGGCAGGGGGTCACCTAACCTACATTGGCATAAATGTAATATAAATAGATACACCGGTAGTAAAAATAGAAAATGAAGGAAAGCTGTATCCATTACTCTCTTAATTGCTGTTTTGTTGTTGCCTAAATTCTTGTTTTGCAGCGAATTTCGCACCCTACACGCGCACTTGCGATTAAACCTCCATGCAAACCAAATCTGCAAACCAAATTGGCCACACCCACTCGTAATTTCCCTCGTAATGGCACTGGCACCACCCTTGTAATAGCTGACGCTATATAGAATCGTTCCAGAGTTCCCTTTTAAATCCGGGCATAAATATTTAGAACCGCTCTATTTCTTTCGGGTAAACAGCGTCCAGCCTTACATACAGTTATTGATGCCACTGTAATAACTGTCATCAGATATATTGAAGGTTAAATATTATGAGGTGCAAAAGACGAATGATTTTAACGAGAACTGATTGTTTAAGCACTTCTAGACATTTTCTAGATATTTTTGAGTTATTATCTATTAATAACAGGGCCCTCCTTAATTCTTTGAACTAATTTTATCTGATTGTTGAGATCTTTTTGAGTTACGCAATATAATTCACCCTCCCCATACCACAAATCAAACAAAATCTGCCATTGCATCATTCGCAAATAACTTTACAGAATGGATCAATGATTGTTAACAAAATATTTATCATTTTAGGTATTTTGTGTTCCATTTCAGTTGACTTTTCTATTTATGCAAAGTCAACTACTTCTAAAAGGGTTTACTTGGTCCCATGACAACATACCTTTTCCGTTCAATCCATAGGTCAAACATGTTATCGCAATATGTAACCATTTCGTTTTGTGTTAATATCGTAAAATGAACTTGCATCAGTGTGTGATCGCGATTAAACGTTTTTTTTTCTAAATTAGGACTAACTTTCTCTGCCTTAAGTCTGAACGTTTCTTAATATTTTGTTAAATCCAGCCTCAGATGTTTCTTAAGCCTAGCGCACAAAGCACGATTTTCGTCGCTAAGGACGAAGATTTTTGTCGCTGGCGACGAAAATTTGCTTTGTGCGAGAAACACATATAAAAGATTTTTGTCGCTGGACGACGATCTTCAATATGCTAGAAATTCTTTGTTGTGTGCGCTAGGCTTTAATTGCTTCTTAAATTCTCAAGGCTTCCAGTGACAACAACAACAACCCAGATTAGGCAACTCTGATATGAGAAATAGAATTTTCAGGTTCTCAGCCCTCTCAATCCAAAGAAGAAGAGAACTGCACGCAAGTTCCGACCACAGCCGGTGGAAGGTCGGCAAAATTTCCGAGATATAGTTATTTGTACCCGTATGACGACATGAGTTCAGACGGCTGGGTTCTTTGAAACAAGCAATGGATGCTGTTTTTATTTGAGGAAAAATTTTCGTGTAAAGTAGCTTTGTTCAGTATACATTTTGCACTCTGCTTCCTGCGTCACCTACACGGTGTTCTTCTATAAGAAGCATAGCTCAGTTTCTCGTAGAAAATGTTTCTTAATTTTTGGCCACATTTTAGTTCTAACAGTTTCTTAAAATCTTTAAAACCACTTCATAAGCAACCCAGTACTAGGTAGCCTAAAATTTAAGAAAATCTTAGAACTACAAGGAAAGAGCAAAGAAACTTTAGATAAATAGCACATTGAAATCGTTACCCCATTCAACGTACAGCTCTAGCAAAACAATAGTTACTTTAGTTCTTTAATACGGACCATTAGTCTTTAGGAGTATGAGTGTTTAGTAAGCAGGGCCGCCGAGAAAGGGGGCAGGGTCAAATTGCCCCATGGCCTCAAGGTCCAAGGGTTCTCAAAACACCCCGATGCCAAGAGGGGGGTAGAACTGTACCAAATGGTGAAATGTGAATATGACATTGCTTTAGAATTTAACTCATAATGACGCATTTCGTTTGTTATAGGACAAATGGTTTGCTGTATTCGTGTTATACGCGCGCTTTCTCAGCAATTTATTTCACCAATCTAAGAAACTTTTATGAAACTGTTAGAACTAAAATGTGACCAAAAACTAAGAAGCTTTTAGCTTCTGTAAAACATTATGAAAATTGAGAAATTAGGCCTTGAGCTAGGTTTCTTATTTAAAAAAACGTGTAAACAAAACGTGAATTTGGCAAACTATAGCAAACAAAATGCATTAGTGGGTAGACGAAACAACTATAATGTTTTATCCATATTTAGTCATCATAAATTATCATAAATTAGTACTTTAGTTAAGAGCACGTGTAGTTAGTTTTCAGGATTATTATTCAAGGCGGTGATCAGATATTGTAACAACCTCGTCTTGAGACCTGCTGGGTTGAAAATTTCGTCTAACGCGTCAGTGCCAGGTAATTATAAAGCACTGCTATGTTCTCAGTGTTTTGTTCAGCTTTACGTTGGAACAGGCAGTGATTTCAATGTGCTATTTGTCTTCAGTTTCTTAGTTCTTTTCTTGTATTTCTAAAAGTTTCTTAAATTTTATGCTGTCTAGTACTAGGTTGCTTATAAAGTGGTTTCTTACTTAAAAATACTGTGTTTATAGAAACTTAATGTTAAACTATGTTACTGATAAGTTTATGAGATTTAAACTGTTAAATATATCTATCGTCATTTGCATAAAACAACTAAGCTCAACGAAGTCTAAAGAGTCAATACGAGGCTAGCCTGCTCTGTAACCAATGACAGACTAAAGGCAGGGTCACCTTTCTACACCATTCGCAATTTTCCAGGAAGGAAGTGCGTTAATTTTCAGGAAAAGGTTTTCTATACAATGTTGCCATTGGATTCTATAACGACAAATAACATGCTTCACATGAGTCTTTATTCAAAGATTTCCCGCGCATAATACGCATTATTTGCAGCTTCAGGTTGAAATCCTTATTCAAAAATAACACAATATGCCGCTGGGTGTTTTTGACTTTCAATGCAGATTATAGTATTTTGAGCTCAAACTTCATCAAGCCATAAGACATTTTTTTTAGCTTAGTTATGACACTGCTTTCAGATGTACTTTTGCACCCAGGACCATTTGCTCAACTACTGTCACTAACAGAAAAAGGTCACAAAAAAACTTTTGCAGGGAACCTCTAACAACCCCCCAAAAAATATATGAAGTGACGCTCCTGTTTCTGCCTACCGATCGCGGCCTAACATTGTCATATTACATTTAGCAATAGTATGAGCAATGTCTGAATGACTAATATCACATAAAAGGCTACTTATTGAGGAAAGACAACAAGGATTATCATAGTTGCCGGAAAGGAGTGGCCATTAACTAATTCAGAAAGAATCGGATTATAGAACCCTTAACTATTCGAAATTAATGCATGCTATGCTGAAACAAGTGATGCCTAAAGACGAATGGCACACTCTTCATATCGAAATATGACAATTGGGGTATGCAGATATTATCGTGATGGACCTAATGAGCTCCAAAATTGTTGATAAAAGTTTGATGCGAGTTTACAAGGTTAAAAATGACGAAGGTAAACCGTTTCAGCCAGTTTATTCCAGAAAAAGTCGAGGAAATCTTCAACAAAAGGCCTCATTTCTGGAAGGCTCGGGAAAATACTTCGAATCAAAAGCTGAAACAAGTTGGACAGCCTGGTGTACTTTTCTGTTTCACTAAGCACAAAGAAACATATGAGACTTAAAAATTCAATTTTCTTGTAGGGAGTGGGCGTGGTCCTGTTAAATTTTCCCTAGGGCTGCTACATAGATAGCTAAACAGCAGTCTTGTGCACTTGCCTTATTTCAGGCTTTGCATTGCATACTCTAACCAGAGTGATGGCCCAGTGGTAGAGCATCTGCCTCATAACCGGTACGTCGTAGGTTCGAGCCCCGGCCGAGTCACACCAAAGACTTTTAAAATGGTACTCACTATCTTCTCGTCTGGCGCTCGACATATGAGAATGGAGTGGGAAAGTTAAACTCGCCGAGCTACCAGTGGACCAGCCCCCCGCTGTAGCTTTCACTGCATTCGCAGACACGTGGTCTAGGGCTATGCGCCGCCCTATGCGCCACTGGGCGCGAAAAGGACTTTGATTTTTGACTTGATTGAATGCTCTGCAATTTTTTCAGTACTACTTAAAAAAGGTGAAGGAAGTTGAGAATTCATCCTCTTACTTCAACTCTTTGAGCAGTGTCAAAACAACAGTCTTGGTTTGAGATAATTTTTTGCCTTCTCCAGGAGAAAGTATGAAAAGCTGGTCAAAAATCAAAAAAGCCGTTTTTACAGTCATTTTGTCTTCTCTCTGCCAATGGCAGATCCAGAGCTGTAATTTTTGTGGGGGGGGGG
>OLMO02000275.1:5650430-5662977 GCA_900291935.2 Cassiopea xamachana
TTGGGGGGGGGGGAGTAGTAGCAAATCTTTAGAGAAGTAGAGTTCATTTATGCTCCCACTTTTATAGCCCTGACCACGCCCCAGCTAGCTATGGTCCTGTACGTCAAAAACAAAGTTGAAGGCTAAAGCTTAATTTTCTGATGTAGTGCAGGATTGGTGATGCTACGCAGGAATTTTTTACGATAGACCACTGTCGTAGGGTAGTCAGATGCATATCCAACAGGAGGCTTAAAGCGCTTTACAGGCTGCGGAGTGACGAAGGAGGAATCATGCAAAGACATTAAAAATGTTTGGTACTTGTGATTGCAATCGTAATTTGCTTTAGCATAAAAGACCGCTTATTTTTTGTTTCTAAAGTCATGCCTGGATTTATATTTGGATTATTCTAAACATTCTTGTTAGCCATAGAAGATAAAACTGTCTGAAATGTGCAAACCACCTATTGTATCTACGAGAATTCAAAGCAAACCCGCCAAAGAAATGACATCTACGGCCCTGGTGGAAAAGGCCAGAAGATAATCGCAAATGTGTAGTTCCTGAGCATAGAGATTTGTCGATGGGACTGCAGGATTAGGGACCCGATTCATGGAAATGTGAGACAGAAACAAGTTGTGTTTGAAAGAAGACAAAGTATTTCATATTCTCTTATTCTCATATGGTAGAGAACGTTTCTTCAAATTCAAAAACAAAATCTACACTCTCTAATTTTTCCTTTAACAGTCGCCTCATAATGGAGCAAAAATATTTAAAGCAACAATTATTGCTCCAAATACTTTTGCTCTTTATTGCCCTAAAGTAATTAGGGACCATTCACAAAGGACATCTGGCAAAGAGGTGAGATTTTAGTCCCTCCTTTGTCTTGTAATGTCCATATTCAGAAGCCCCCTTCCCATCGGAAATCCACCCATTTGGTCCAAAATGCTGTTAAAACATGAAATGCCTTGTTTTAAAATTCTGAAAACCTGGACGAGTGGATTGCTTAAGCGTGCCTTCCTGTATGTTCGATTATATCCTCAAGCACACAACTAGGAATTTTGGAGGGTAGGGGCCCAATCCACACAAAACTTCGCAAAAAAGATACTGCCCTCTGATATTTTTGCAGATTCATAAGTGGAAGAAATACTACGGGAGGTTTACTACTCTCGCTATTCTGAAGGACAATAATTCTTATTAACAGTTGTTATCACGGTATAGAATGGAAAATAGGGATCAGGGGCAAATCCCCGGAAAAATTTTTGGGACCACGTCTTTTTCATGTTAAGGAAACGTCATTTTTGAATGGAGAGGGTACTACAAATGGGGCACTTTTGCTGTTTTGCTGAAAAGGATAGGGGTCTAAACTCCCAAGACTCATCCCTAGTTGTGCGCCTGATCCTAATGCACCAAACCCCCTTTCATCTCAGCTCCGACATCCTTTGTGAATGACCCCTTAGAGAAGTCATATTCAGCACTTGATAGTACCTTAGGATATATGTGGAAAGTGGAAGATAATTCCAAGATATGTATATATCGCTACTTAATCAAATGACTGAGTGACTCAATGATCTTTTTGCAAGGATAATAATAATATAGTCCACAAAGCATGGCTTAGGTCTAAAAGATAAACAGGTATTGTTCACCTACCTGTGAAGTACTTGGAAGGGAGAGTTGAGAATTTTTTTAAATTTGTTATTGCATGAAGCAACCTGATTCTGTTCTTTTCCTAAATATATGAGCTTACACAATTCATTGTTCTGAAGACTATTCTTGCATAGCCCCAATGGGTGGGCTTATTTTTATACTATAAACGTTTCGTTTATGTTCTTATGGTACTTATAGTTATTAGTTTTGTATGTTTGTAGATAATAAGATACATTTTTAAACTACCCCCTGTGCAACAGACAAATAGTCTAATGAGTTACCATGTGCAAAGGACTGATAATAAAAAATTGAAATGAATGGAATTAGATTTTGGCGACAAAACTTTCATGGCTTCCACCTCTTAATTACAACACAGCACCTAGCCTTAGAGTGTCAATAAGTGTAAAGGCTTCCAATAAGAATAACAGCCCAGAGTAGTCATTCGCCATGCAAGAAAAAGGGATGTTTAGGCTTTGTAATGTAATTGATATTTTTTCTATTTTGTTCAGCTTGATCAAAAACTTTCTTGTAAAAACAGTTTTCTCAAGTCGTTGCTTGAAACTCAGCCTGCCTATATCTCTTAAACGTTTCTTAATTTTTGCCTAATTTCAGCTTCATATTTCTTGTAGACATGTCTTTGTCAAATATTGATTTCATACGAACGCTGTGTGTGATGCCCTGTACTTCAACGTTAACTCCAAATATTTTTTATATAAGAAAACAGTTTATAAACAACCTAGTACAAGACAGCCTAAAACTTAAGCAACTCTTAGAACTACAAGGAAAGAGCAAGGGGTGATTTCTAGGGGGCTCAGAAGGGCGGAGCCCCCTTGTTGAAACTACTGTTCATTTTGGGGGACTCAGCCCCTCTAAAAATTCTTGCGTTGGCCTTGCTTTTCAAAGTGTGCTGATCTTGCTTCTAAAGTGTTTTTTATTGCTATGATTAATTATACGCAGCTATATGGTAATTGAGACTTTAATAATTGTTTATTTTATCACTAAACCAAAGTATCATACCTGCATCTTTGAAGATATGGGCGTGGTTGCAGCTAGGTCACACCCAAAATATAGGCGTGGTTGCTCCTAGAGCCCCCCTGTTAAAATTTTTAGAAATCACTAAGAAACTTTGTATAAATAGCACATTGAAATTATTATCCCGTTCAATGTAAAGCTGTAACAAAACAATGTGAATATGACATTGCTTTACAATTTAACTTGCACTAACACATTTTGTTTGATATAGGACAAATATTTTGCTACATTCGTGTTCTGCGTACGCTTTCACAGCAATTAAGTTCGCTAAACTAAGAAACTTCTAAGAAAATTTTAGAACTAAAATGGGGCCAAAAATTAAGAAACTTTTAGTACCAGGCCGTGAGCTAGGTTTCTTATAACAAAGTGTACATCGATAGTGTGAGTGGACTTTTTGCTGTTAAGCTGCCACATCCTGCTTCCTTTTTGCAGAATCCTAAAGCTAGACTGGATTTGTTTTTGTAACCTGAATATGAAAAGCGCAGGGGGGTGGAGAACTCACATTTTAATAAGAGGAGCCCATGGTTTCCATTATTTCAAGCCATAGACTTAATTCAAACTTCACTCGCAAAACAATAATTTGATAATGTTAATTGAAGCCGTCCGTTAATCGGCTTTCCCTTCTTATGTTCAACTTTTGCAAAACGTTCATTCTCTCAGTTAGCAGAGCATTTTATTCTCAGTGTAATGCTGTGCGGCCACATATGCATTTGCGCTGTTATGAGTTTGGGGTGATTCTTATCTCTTCTGCTGCTTGCTGCACTCTTCTCACGAGAACTTGTGTAGTAGAAATTGCGCTCCTATCCAATGGCCACTGAATGCTCGCTCATTCTTCACCCAGCAGCAACTGCAGATCTGGCTTACTTAATTTTTTCAGTATTCCGTTTCGTTTTAGGTAAAAGTAGTAAATTGAATATTTTTAAGTAATAGACAGGGCTACAGCTGTATACCAGTATCTTCTGCCCTAAATGAAACTGTGTGTCTGGTATGCATGCATGCATTTATGTATGTATGTGGTGCCAATAGAGCCACCGAGAAGGGCCTTAAGGTACAGGGGGCCTTATAAACCAAAGCAACAATAATTTTCGAAAGTTAATTTCTAGACCCTGAAAGCCTTCTACTCGCAACACTCGCAGGGGGGCCTATGTTTTGCTTTTGCCCTGGGGGCTCTGAATTCTCTCGGCTGCCCTGGGTGCCAGGGCCGCTGAGTGATATGAGAAGACCTAGGGCAAAAGAGAAACATGGGGCCCCTTGCGAGCAAAGCAAGCAAAAAATATAGAGTCTGGGTATCTTCCTGAGGTGCATAGGCTTATCCTCATAAGGATAATAGGACTCTTCTATCTATCTATCTATCTATCTATCTATCTATCTATCTATCTATCTATCTATCTATCTATATAGGACTCTTCTATCTTGAAGCCATGGAATAATTTGCACCTACTGCCCACTTTGGTGGCTTTGGGTGGTACAAACACTGGGGAGGTCATGAAGGCGAGGAATGGAATGGAGTACCTTTTCTTACGGTACAAATGGAGGAGGAAAAGAGCCCTCTCTGGCAGGCATTCTCAATCTACAACTCATATGCAGGAATAGTCTGTTTGTACGACAGGACCTTACGACAGCAAGAAGAAGCGGCAACATTTTTTTGACATACTCAAAAGCATTTTTTCTTGACGAGTGTTGGACTAGAAAAGCTTTTAAGTATGTCAATAAAATGTTGCCGCTTTTTCGTGCTTTAGCAAAGTCATATACAGGAGTAATCTTTGCTTCTTTACCTATTCAGCACGTTTGTTTGTAATGATCTTCATGTCATACATATTTCCACTGTCAAATTCGCCAATGCACAGATACCTATTTTATCCTATAATTCTACTGTTCTAAGTTGTTTGACATTTGTATCTGTGCAGAATCTCAGTTCTAAATCTCAATTCCAAATTTAAGAAGCCATGGAAACGAGGCTCGTCAAAACTTCAACTGAGCTCTTCTCATATATTGAAATATACCACTATTTAACCAATAGAGCAGAGGATTTATTTTCCAGCAGCTCAAAAGACCTGCTGAAGTGGTCGGTACCTAAAACCACATTTCCCTCAAGAAAACCTTTCATATCGTTGCTTGTTATCTTAGAGAGATAGAGAGAACAGTCATTATATTTTACTGTATTCATTTGATAATTACCCACAGCTCTATAAAAATTACAGATAACATTCCTTTGTGATAGGATAATTGTTTCTAAGTAATTGTTGACGCCAGTGAGGTTAATAAGGAATTTGAATATAACAAATTGCAAATCGAAATATATTTTCTAGATCTACTTATAATCAACAGGAGCGTCGGAACGACTTTCAAAGTGAAGGGGCCTAGTCATCAAGGTAGGAGATTTAAGCTCAGGCAAAAATAGTGATGCATGCTATTTTATGAAAACCAAGCACCCCTGCTTTCGACGCTCCTGATCAAAACTGCAGAGCCAAATAAAGTAGTAAGGGAGCTTCAAACAACCGGCTGCAGAACCGCCTGTTATGAAGAAGAAGTAAAGAAAGGTGGGGACCAAGAAGCTTAGCATTCTGGAATAGAACGGCACCCTTTAAATCTAAGGGAATAACATAAAATTCGCCATTTCTAGATAGGAAATGGTAAAATAAAATGAACGATCTGCATCTGAGAACTTCTAATATACCTTGGTTTCTTTCTTAGGAGATGTCCAATAATTACGTCACGCTGAAATTGCCATTTTGGAAACCAGCCTTTCCCCCCAGTGTCACGCTCTGAATCACGAAAAAGGTGCCCTGTCTTTATGAAAACTACCCACTCCCTAGACAGTGCCGTAGCCACGGGGGGCAAGGAGGGCTGGAGCCCCCCAATAATTTCTTGTTAAAGTAAATTTTTCAGCTCCTCCGCCTCAACCATGGTGAGGCCTCCTCCGATAGTGACTTCTAAGCCCCCCAAAATGAAAATCGTGGTTACGGCCCTGCTAGACGTGACACAATTATTGAACAGTCCCTTATTTCAAATGGTCGAGAAAAGAGAAGGGGGTGAGCCCCAACCGAAGTAGAAGGAAAGTAAGAGGGGGCTAAAACCTTCAGGATTCCAGCCCTGCATACAATATGTAAATTATTATATAGGAACATTCGTATAGCAAAGGACTTTTAGTGATAAAATCCGAACGCAGCTTGCAGGGGCGCGCAATAGAGGGTAGTTGGGTGCGATATCCCTTCATGGTTGTCAGTTTGTCCGTTTTTAAAGAAGAAAATCTGTCTTTGGTAAACTGCAATACATGATCGAATACACCTTATTTTTAAAGGTTATAAATATAATCAAGCTTAGAATGCTAGGAACTTTCAGCATTCCTGAAGCGTAGTAAGAGCCTTTCAAAGAACCTCAGTTGATCATGCTAGGTTTGTCTCTTGCTAAAAGCTTGAAATTAAAATTGTTCAAAGGACCAAGATAGCTTTAGGTGAATTCATAGCATGGTTCTTTCAGCATACAAGCACAACTGAACCAAGGATGTAGCCTTGGGGGTTCAGGGGGGACGCAGCATACAAACAAAGCTTAGCCTATGATTAGCAACTGCAACTTCAGCGTATGAACGAAAATAAGTAGAATTTAAGCATCTATTGATGCTCGAAACTTCAAATACTTAGACATTCTCGAGACTGAGCCAAATGACGTCACAAGAATTATATTTCTAGACATCTTTGATTTTGGCTCAAAATTCTGAAAAAAAATTTGATATAGTCACTATCAACAAATTTCAGCTCGATCTGAGAAATAGTGATCGAGATATAGACTGTTGAATGCTGATATGGTTCCTGTCAAATCAATGTATTTTGTGTCTGGTTTTAAACGTTTGGACAAGGAGAAAAATACAGAAGTTTGTATGGCAAGCTTTCTGTCTATAAATGGTTGCATTTCAGCATATTTTGACAATATTTGCCTAAAATTATCAACAGATGCCTATTTTGAGGTGAGCTTTCGCTCCAAGCTGTCAAAATGGGAAAATTCTAAACATATATTTCAATGACGTCATCACTAATGAACTCTATAACCTAATGTTTGGATAATGAAATCATGACTATATTCATTTTCAATATTTTCCTATCCTCCTGTCTTTGAAATTTGCTTTTGTTGCAGAAATCTCAAACCTTAAAAATCAAAAAGCAATCCTGTAACCGCAAACACAGTAACTATCTTGAACGTTGCTGAATGATGAAAATATCTCAGGATTTACCAAATTATGGGGAAATATTGGGGGGAGGATGTCGCAACCTCATATCCCCGATAAGTCCATCAATGAGTGAAAAACAGCCTGCACTTTTAAAGTATTGCAATCACATTTTGATAACCTTATATAGTGTGTAGTTCTATCCTCTCTCTTAAAGGAGCTCTGAGACTCATGCAAAATCTCAGAGGATATTCATTAGATTTGCGTGACTATTTCAATGCTGATTGCTCTTAACTTTCATTTCAATCAAAAGGTTTTGGAAACTGGATGGATGAAGCAGATGTAATATCGCTTATCTTTCTGGTATTAAGTGACATTATGCTTAATATAACAATTAAATAAAACAAGCAAAATATTAGAATGGAAGTCAGCAGCCTGAACAAGATCTCGTATAAAATAAAAGACATCTTGAATGAGTCATTTAAGCTGTCTGTTATATTCTACACAACAAGATCTTATTCAAGTTTCCATTGCTCTGATATCAAAGTGAGCTAGAATGGGAGAATTCTTCCCTACACAGTCATGACTTCTGGTGAAAAAAGATGGCATGGCAGATGAATAGTTTGAAAACATATGAATGCTTTCAGTTTATATTGAAAAGAAGAGAACGGTGCATATTTACGTAGTCTTTGTATAAGAAACATACTTTCTGCCTTCATCCTGCATGTTTCTTAATATTACATCAAATCCAGCTTTAAATGTTTCTTCATTGTTTCTTAAATTCTAAAGACTGCCAATAACAATAACAGCCTAGATAAGGCAACCTTCATGCAAGGAGTAAGATGTGTAGGTATTATGAGGCATGTAATTGGATGGTGCTTCTAATTTGCTTCTCGTTTGATCAAAAATTTTCTTGTAAACCAGTTTTTTCAAGTTCTTGTTTGAAACTCCGCCTGCTTATATTTCTTACATATTTCTTAATTTTGCCTAATTTCAGTCTCATATTTCTTATAGATATGTTTCATATAAGAAAAAAAGAGTGTAGTGCGTAGATCACACCCTCTCCAAGTGTGTTCAGCAGTTCCCCAGGGAACCCTTTAGGTGTTTCGAAGGACCGCGAGAAGCTTCGAAGGACCGCGAGAAGCGTCTGAAGCTTGCAAGTTGTAGAACGACATTCATATATTTTTAGGTCCTTTTTAGCGCAAACTATAAACCGTGATAACTCGGCACACTTATGGTTTCAAACTCTGTATGTGTCTGTGAAAGTATATTTATCACTAATTGGTAATTGAGGTTTGCATCTTGCATCTAGTGGGAGATTACCTTAATTGCCAATGGTATAATTATCTACGGATAAAAGAGAGTATGAAAGAAAATCAATTTGGAGACAGCTTGATACAAATTTAATGATGTCTGACCAAGATACTAGCTTCCACGCACCATGTCTTGTAAAAAGTTGCCACAAACTATCAAAATTCCATCTTGCCCATCTCATTCTTGATATTGGGAGATGCATTCTAAGCTAAAGTAAAGGGAATGATTTGAAAAATTTTCCTGGGGGCTCAACCCCCAGACACCTCTTTTTCTATTCAAGCCATGGTCTTTGGTAGAGGTGTTTATATTCTTTCATTTACTGACATTTATAAGAACCGGCCTACAGAGTTGGGCTTCTAAAGTAAAAATGATAGCTCTGCAACAGACAGAGGTACTTTTCTGAATTTCCTAGGACGCTAGGGATGTGGCATAAAATAATTCTAGCAGCCCACTGGTTTATAGCAATATTTTAAGAGCGCTATTGAAGGCCTGTTAATCTGTAGATTCTGCATTTATCTTAACTGCCCCTTTCTCAAATGCCCCAGCCGTAAAAAATCCTTTAAAATGCCCAGTTCCTCAACGTTGGCTGCATACTTGGTGCCATAAAAGTTGTACAAAAGCAAGAAAAATATCAAAATTCTGAATTTCTCCCTTTACTTTGGCTAGAACTCAAGACTTAAAACACAGAAAAGGTAAGAGAGAAGCTAGCAAATGTTCTATGTCAGTTTTGGCTGCAAATGAACGGACCTGGCTTCCTAATACTTGGTTGTTTGCAGTTACAAAATTTTCAAATTGAGAATTCTATTAAGGACTCTTCTTATAGTAAAGTAGTTTTAAGTTTTTTAAATATTTTGCTTGTCTGTATGGTGGCTCTATATAAAGTAGCTCCTTACAAAATTCGTGTATTGGTTGTCTATTGGAAAACCACCATTATATTGCATCAGTTGCAAGACCACCATCATATTGCTAATCAAACAGACCATGGACAATATAAAAATTTATGTTGACATTTTTAAATGTGCTTTTTGCTGAGCCACTTTATATACCCTATTATGTTCCGCAGAGTAGGTTTAGCCTTTCTCTTGTTTCTACAAAATACACTCCTTTTTTTAGAAGAATAAGGAGGCGTTGTGGCACCTGTAGAGTAGGGGGGGGCCAAGCTCAAAGATTTTCCGATAAAACTCAAAGCCTTTTCTTTACCAACAGCAAAAGTCCGGAGATTTCCCGATGCAACAATAAAATTTCCGAAAATTCGAGGATTTCGAAAAAATTCGAAATTATTCAAAAACAATTTTTAATTCTTGAGGGACTAGTTCATCCTATAACTATAACTTAGCGTAATCTGTTAACTTAAACTTCTAGCATACATTACTCTACATAAACCACGAGGTATATATCTATATCGCAACAACAACAATAATCACGGCTCCTTCGCAATGCTGTATCAACAATACGAAATACTCCCTTATATCTATCTCATTGAAGTACGAGCGTAAATCACATTTTTTATTGCATTTCTTGTGCTTCTAGTTACAATTTTTGCTTTGGTGTTCCGGGGGAATTTAGCAATTCTTGTAAGCATGTTGTGATTTAAAGAAGGTTGCGGATGCAGGACACTGGTCAACCCGAAAACCTTCTCGCAAAATTTTCTATTGGTCATTATCCCCAAAACAAATTGCTTGTTGGATATCCGCAAATTCTTATGCGGCCAAATTCTTTGTGGCCTAGCAGACGTTGTGGCCTAGTCTCACGTTCCAATCTCGACTGCCCTAATCACTGATTAACTACTTTCACCTTTTCGCCTCACATATGACTGGTCCTCCTCAATGGTGAATGGTTTCATTGTACAAAGCAATACAGTTGACTTTAGCTAAAGAACAAGGATATTTCAGCAGCAGAAGACACAGGAAGAGACATAAAGAATGCCCTGTCCTCTTGTGGCTGAAAACAATTGATGATCCGATTTCTGACTATCAGACTGTATCTCGATAGACGCTCTTTTTAAGTCAGTAATGATTGAGCACGAAGGTTTGCATTGAAAATCCATTGTTATACTGAAATTATCTTCTGTCGTAGCAAAGAACTCTTGACACCCATGACTTTCAATTATGTTATAACTCTGCTAATAGAGATTTGCCATTTCAGACAAGTTTCAAGATAAAGGAGTAATTGAAATTTGCATATTCATGTGATCAGAATACAATCCATCATGGAAACTCTTTGAAAAAATGGCACACAATGTGAACTTAGAACAAAAGATTTTTTGAAAAAGCCAAATTTAAGCAAAAGATTTTGGAGCTACAGTTTTTTTATAAGAAGCAAAATGTCAAGCTTTAGCCTGGATGTTTCTTAATATTTCGTCAAATCCAGCCTTATATGTTTCTTAAATATTTCTTAAATGTAAAGACTATTAATGACAACAACAGCCCAGATCAGGCAATTGCAATGCAGGAAAAAGGATGCTCAGGTTTTGTGAGGCATGTTCATTCTATTTTCTTGCTCGTTTGATCAAAAACGTAATGGTAAAAACAGTTTTTTCGAGTTATTACTTGAAACTCAGCCTACAAATGTTTCTTAAATGCGTCTTAACTTTTGCCTAATTTCAGCCTCATGTTTCTTATAGACAAGTTTCTTATAAAAAAACCGTGCAACTCTCTTACATCAAGAGGTGATCTCCTTTGGTACACGCTACTCGATGTCATACAAACATAAATTCAACTGTGACATTTGAAAGAAAGATCAGACAGGGGAATGGTAAATAACGCAATTGCAAGATACGTAAATAATCAAAACGAGGATATAGTGAGGCCCTAGGAAAATGCATTGAAAAAGATGTCTTTCTTCGTTCGTCTTTGCCTCACTTTGTTCAAAGTACGTAAATAGTCTGTAGTAACACTTTTTCACATTGTATTAGTGTAAATAGTCGGTTTGAATTAGTTGGACAGAGTCCGTGAGCTGTAATTTAGTATGTAGATAAATATTGTAAATAGGACGATCAGTTGGCCTGATCGGAATTTATTGAGCACTCATTTACCGGCCTAGAAGAGGGTGGACGGTAGAGTGTGCTGCTAGCTTGTGGTGAGCTATTCTGACAGGTTCAATAATCAGTATGATAATAAGAACTTTACACTTCCAAAGATTGATTTTCATAGCTTAGTAAACCGTAGCCAAGGAAATTGATGAGATAAAATTAGCCAAAAGAGATCATTCCTTAAAATCCAACTGTCTCTCATTACGAATTTATTGACTTAAAGTAAAAGAATGAATGCATTGGGAAGCAAAGACACCGAATGCAATTTTACATATAAATGAGCTTTGTTTTTTAGCAATGTGTAATGAAAACATTAACATTCTCTCTTCAAGCAATCTAAACAACCCTTTGAAGGTCGTATGTTGACAAAGAAGATGAAATGTTTAATATGAATAAACGTCTTGTTGCTAGAGATGTTTATTGGATGCCAAGGGTTATCCATAGGTGCTTTGATGAAAGGAACTTAACCTAGGGCATTATCTTTGAGCTTGTAACTTTTTCTTTTATTAGGTTAATCATTCCATGGTATAGGTGCATAATGCTGCAGAATGTTATGGTGATTGCCAGGGCTAGGTGATAAATTGGACTGAGGACCCATTATCTACCATCAGGGACTCAATCAATAGCTGTTTTTTATACATATAAATGTTACAATTACATTACATACATATAAAAAAAATACAAGGACGATACCATGGGGAGCAAAAGACTATGGCTACTCCATGGCCTGTACATAGAAAAAATTGCACTACACCAACTAAATATTTTAAAGGAAAAGAGCAAGGGGCTGGGAAAAATTTGAATCATTTTCACATAAAATTAAGGGGATTTGGAATGTTTATTCACAAATTGCGTATTTTTACAGGTAGGAAAAGGCAGAACCACTTGAAGGGTGGTCGCAAATGCCGGCAGAAATTGAACATTTGATTGATTTGCTGACAGAATTCTTGGCTAGAAGTGTGATTCCCCCCTTTCCGTACAATATGATCATAATAATATTTCTACCGCAGCCTCGTACTCGAACCAGAACCAAATCGAGAGAAATAACCACCATGCAATGCGGAAACGTGTGAAGGTGCACCTGATAATGCGACAGCAAGGCAAGCTTTAGAGGAAGAACAGCGGCAAAATGGGAACAGAAACTCTTGCTGAACTGCAAAAAGCTGCTCAGGAATTAAGAGATGGCCTGAAAAATGTGGATGAAGATATTAAGAAATTGACAGGCAGGGACCCATCTGATATGTCAAGGTGAGACAATGATCAGTGGCCTAAGTTCAGTATCATGCTTGTTAGGCTGTTGTTTATTCAGTAAACAGACTAAATTCTCCTCCTGCAACCATGCCCAGGCCCGCGATAAGTCAGTTGGATGGGGGGGGGGGGGGGGGGGG
>OLMO02000275.1:5671625-5731764 GCA_900291935.2 Cassiopea xamachana
TCGCAAAGTAGCTGTTCCATTTATTGTCATTAAATGTGATTTTATCACTATAGCAAGTATATCTGTATTACCTATCTATTAGGCTTCATTTTTTTACCTGTTTTTGTAAATATTTGAAATGGGTGTCAGGGAAAAAGTAGGTGTTTTTGACTCTCAGTCAGGGAAAAGTTATGGAATAGTCAGGGAATTTTGATTTACGTATTGGGCATGAGCCCTGCTACTCTGCTGTTCATTTTTTGCATGTTTTAATAGTTGATATTTCGATTAGTATTTTATTTTATTACATTTAATTCAACTTCATTTTCTTTCTGCTGTATTTGTACTTAATGTGATCTTTAGGTAAGGGACTAGATTTTTGCTATTCACTACGGCTATGTTGCCTTCAGATAGTCAATAAGAACCGCGAGGTCACTGCTTTTTCTACCAACTGGGGTCAGTGACAGACACTTCGACGCTTATTGATGAGGAGGGGGGGAAGCAGAAGCCTCTTGAATGTTTTCGAGCAGTGCTGTTTATGAACCATTATTTGTGCAATCTTATCACACTTCCTTAAGTCTAAAATTGTCGAAGGACGATTAATTCATGCCCCCCCAAGTTTACAACTCTGACTGAAGGTTAATTGGAAGTTGTACAGTACTGTCAATTTTCCATCATTTCGTCTGCCTAGTTTACATGTCATAATTCACACATCTCTTACCTAACTGTTTTAATTTTTTAGAAATCGTAGAATGTTCGGTTTTCTTGTTGGTACTCTGCAGAAGTTCAAAGATGAAGCCAAGCAAAACACTTTAGCAGTAAGATAGTTTTATGCATTTTTCATGATATTTTAGAGTTGCCTTAATTGTTGATGTTAACCAGTAAACAATTTTGTAGCTCATCATCATCATATCTTGTCGCGCCAGTGGGTGAAATATCAAATATATATCAAATATCAACACTTTTTTATAGTTGGTTTTGAATGCTAGTTAAAAACTAATTAATACCAACTATTTATTTACAATACTATTTTTACATTATTGGATTTAAAATAAATAATTAAGAAAAATATAGACAACCCATAAAACCAATAAAAAGAAACTTTCTATGTGCAGATGTGGCACGTACAATTTTTGCCATCCCAGTGTAGTATTTCTTTTTTACAACTTTTTGCGGAAGTTGTCAATTTTATCTCATCACTTAGTGCATTCCACAACCCGGGCAGCCTCGTTGCATTCCCGGAGGTTTTGGTCGGTGCAGTGGGGACCTTGTAGACCAGCGCTTCCCGATTGGGGGTGCGAGCTGTGGTTCGTGGGGGTGCAAGAATCAATTGTGAAAGACGAAGTAAATATAGTTTTTCGTCGCAAAGACTATCAGTTACGATATGTTTTTCATAACTGGTCACTACCGGCTAGCAAATCCATTGAACAACAATCACGACTTCTAGAATACTGCATTTTTCGACAAGAAACGTTGTGCGAATGTCCGCTTTTCATTATGTTTTTAAGCCTTTTTCGTTTCATTCAAAACAATGGGGTGCGAGACTGCCCTCGTCAGGCTCAGGGGGTGCAGCGGTGAAAGCGAATGGGGAAGATCTGTTGTAGACATTCTGAGAGAGTATGGCCTATGGTTTGGTTGGGATGGCCGCATGGGCATTCGCCGGTTGAAGTGAGGTTCCATTTGTGCAGAGTGCCGAGTGTTTTGCCCACTTTGGCTCGTGCTCTGTTGAGGGATACCCAGTCTTTCCTCTGCAGGTCGGTTCCTGTCGGTAGTTGTTCTCCCGGGGGTTTGGTGGCCTCGTTTGGGTGATCATCCCATTCATTTTGTAGCTGAATATGCTTATGGGTTTTAACACACTGAAGAAAGTTGCCTTTGAGGGTGGAGAAAACTGATTTCATTTATGAAATTATCACCAAATCATTAAAATCTTAGGCACTGTGCTAGGATTTTGTTGATATCATGATTAGTAGGACCTTGCTTGCTTATGAAAAACTCTTTGGTTAATGTGACTGTTACAACATTCATACCGATTCTAACGATGCTAGTAATTTTGCTTTTAATTATTTCATGAACTAAAGAGATTTATGAACTTTACTATTTGCTATAAGGAGAAAAAGAGAGAAGAAATTGAGAAAAAGCTTGAGCAGAAAGCAGAGGAAGAGAGGAAAGAAGTGTCTTCTCAAAAGAAAGAACTGTTTCAGGCAAGGAGGGAGAAAAAGCAAGAGCTAAAGTCGCTGGAAAGGAAGATGGAAAATGCCATGCTTGTATGTACTTTTTTGAAGACTTCTCGTGCATTGAACATGCTCTTTATATTTTTGATATTTTTCAAAGCTACAATGCAGTGAACCTATCTTTGTATATACATTATACTCTCGACAACTGAGACCTTGGATAACTGGGTCTTCCTTTAAGTGGAAACAATTTTAGGGCTCCTACAGGAATTTTGTTCCGGTTAACTGGGACTAAGACCATGATGTTACATAAGTTTTTCTTTAAGTCAAGAGTTGGTTTGTTGAAATACAATTTCCTATACAAGACTGACTGATTTCATAAAAGGTAATATGTAAAAAGAAGGTAAATACCTTTGGCGAACAGTTGCTTATGTAACAGGTAGCATTTCAGCAATTGACCATTTACATGGTTCCCCGCTTAAGTGGAACTGCAACTGTATTGTATCAGTACTGTAGTGTCTCTAATAGAAGGGGGGAGGCAATAGGTGTTCATGTCGGCTAATTTTTAATAGAAAGGGGTACGAATAGAAGGGGGGGGGGTGTTCATGTCGGCTAGTTTTCAATAAAAAGAGGGTGCTAATAGAAGGGAGTATGCATGTCGGCAGCTTTTCAATAGAAAAGGAGTGCTTAGAGAAGGTGGTTCATGCTGGTAAATTGCTTTATTAAAAGGTAATTTAATTTATTTTTCTGCGTGTTCTGATCATGATCGATCTATTAGAGACACAAGAGTAAGCCCCAGTTGTCGAGAGTTCCGCTTTACTGAGACTCTCACTAACTAGGACTGATTTTGGATTCCCCATGAGAGTCCTAGTTATTGGGAGTATACTTTATGTAACAATTATTGATGGATTTCTTAGAAAATGTACATGTCATTTCCTTTGTAATTTGTTGGGAGTTCCCAGTCCATGCCCGGAAGAAATTGGTGCACGAGCGTCGTTTCGCAAGTGCACTCTCGTTTGCACGAATGATTGCTCTTATTTATTTGGATTTGCACGTGCGATCCAAGATTTGTGTATCCGCAAAAGAGAGTTTCTTGTTGCTGAAGCATGTCAAATATTTCATTTATGATAAAAACAGGATAGAGCAGAATTAGGAAAGCAAAAAGTGACAGTCACTAGTGTTGCAGTTGCGACAACATAGTTCCTATTTGGCATGTGCAATTGCGCGGTTAATAATGATGTTGGCACGGGCGATTTTTGGCTCCTACGGGGGATTTTGCATGTGTGTGGACACGCGCACATGCGATCGCACGTGTCTCAAGGCATGGACTGAGCTTCCACATAAACCTTATGGCCTTCTTGAGTTCTACAAGTAGTTCAAAAAGATAATCTGTCATTTTGAGGTCCTTTTGTTATGTATGCAGACTAGAATGATTTGCTGCATTTCAATTAAAGGATTGTTATTTGGTTGGACTACTCCCATTCTGGCAAATTCCTGTATGATTGTATTATTTCAGATGATTGCAAGCTAAAAGAATTTTAGCTAACCTACATATGCCGTGTAAGATTACCTTATTATGAGTGACCCAGTGATGTAAACAAGACAAGTTTTCTAATAAACATTTAGCATTTGAATCGATATAAGGCCGACCTCCTTTGAAGAAGATGCACCCTTTTTATTAGACATTGAATTAAACTTAGCCATTATTCTGACTCGACTTTCCTCCTCCGAAGATGTGTGCTAGTTCTGCAAATGCTTGATTCAGGGTTAGCCAAACTTCCTTAATATCGGAACTGCATACCAAGGATTTCAGATGCTTCACAGCTGCAAGAAATAAAGAAGAACAATGTTTAAAACTTCATTTAACTCCAATGGGGTTTCAATTAGTACTCAGTAGATAATGATAGAGATGGAAATTTCTTCTTATTTGCCATTTGTTTTGACTTTGGTGAAAAGAACCTCGACCAGAATATTTCCTAGAACCACATGTGCCTCGCTAGATGCAGTTAGACCACCTCTCCCATAGGTAAAGGTCGCTGCGGAAGCAGAGAAGCCTGAAAAACCTGGGAAACGTAGCCTGAACTCAGGGAAAATAAAATATTTGGTAGCACTCGTGGAATAATGGGAGAACCTCGTGAAGAACTTGGATTTCCTTCTGCATTTGTGATAAAGTAGTGTTCAAAGCAGGTTTTGATCACCCCTTCAGTGATAGTTTTCTTATCTCTCACATGTTTGCATACCATAAAATCCCGAACATAAGCCCCCCGACTTTAGGCCCTCCTGTAAGCTAGCCCAAATATCCATCCAAATATAGGCCCCCTTGACTACAAGCCCAGGGCTTACATTTGGGGCTCTGTGTGTCTAGTTCGGATAATGAATTAATATGGACAGAGCATATGTTGAGCCTTTGTATTTACTTTTGTTCTCTTGTGAAGTTTTACGCATTAAATATTGTTATTACTTTCTCTGATTGGACACCGAATGATGAGTTTTTTTGGCATGCACATTCACCTGTTAACCCAAAAGACTCTCCAGATATTAGCCCACCAAAAAGCGCTTACGAACCTCTATAAGCCCAGAGCCTTTATTCGGGATTTTACGGTGTTTTCACTTAAAGGAGATGCTTGGGTGCTTGACGTAAGGTGCTCATATGTTAGCTAAGGACGATTAGTGTAAAATTCCGCGTAAAAAATCTAGGAATGCCAGTTTTTGTTTTGGAGCTAATTCTCATTTTCTGCCTAATGTTCAACCCTAAATGCCATACTTGCATTTTCAGTATTATACTATTTACTTTGATTCATAAATAAATTGCTTGTTTTTACTAACTGGATTTTTCTTTCAGAAAGAGCAAATTCTGGCTCACAACACACATTTGAAACAATTCATTCTATTGAAATCTGACCCTCCAATTTTCTATCTTCCTGTCAAACATAATGAAGAAACTTCAAAACGGTTGGAGGATTCGAAACGAACTCTTAAAGGTATCCTAGATTTTTTAATACTAGTGTTCTCGTATCGAATTATCCATTTCCTTGAACATATGCCTTTCAGTATGTCGATGTTTCTTTTTTGTTTTCGAACATACTAGTACACGAAGTGTGCATTTTATCTTAATACTTCAATCTAAAAATTTACAAAAACTACTCAAAATCGCAGTGTAGTACCTTGGTGAAATGTAATTGCATTACTACCCAAAGGCTTAAATTTATTTTCTTACAGTGTCTTTTCATGCAATTGATGTGATAAGTTTTTAGCCTGTGCGCAGTGTTTGTTCATCATTTATTTATCTAACATTTCATCTAATATCATCTAGTGTTTTAGCAATGTTGGGTAAACTGTGTAATCAGTTTGACCACCTACGCATAACATTTGATCTATCATTTTGTCGAGCATTTTCAGGGTCTCCTGATCCTAGACGCAGTGATCGACACGCTGCGGGGTGCACAGTAAAGAATATGAAAAAATCCAATGTTAGGCTAAATGAGTGATGGAATGGTCAAACAGATCAAACATTTTGCATAACATTCCATAACAACAATTTGTTTTTGATTTCCATGAAACATCATCTAACATCGCGTAACATCATCTAACATGGTCTATCATCGTCTACCTTCGTCTATCATCGTCTACCATCGTCTATCATCGTCTATCATCGTCTATCATCGTCTATCATCGTCTATCATCGTCTGCCATCGTCTGACATCGTCTGACATCGGCTAACAGGGAGGTCAAACTAACCTAACATTTTGCCTAACATTTGTTTTACAAATGTTAGATAAGTTTGACCAGAGCCTAAGTTTTGCAACTGCCTTTGTTGCTTCTCTGTGATCTTTGGTCAACTTAAAATTGAATAAATTTTTTTCTTTTTCCCAGAGGGCTTTTTTATGTCATATTTAAAATAGCTTTTATATATTTTTTATCAGTTACAAAAGTTGTACTCTTGTAATTTGAAGTATCTTTTGTTTTCAGATTTACAAGACTCTAGATTCAACACAATCGATGAAGTTGATGAAGGTCTCTTTATTGCTGTGAACAAAGGCTTAGAGAAGGGTAAGGATACGAATCAGAAAGTGGAAGTTGAGATGAGAGATGTAGGCCATAGGAACCTATTTAGTGAGGAGAAACTTCAAGAAGATCTAGATAGGGACGGAGACATAACGATGGATGATCAAAGGAAGGAGAATGTTGATTGGAGTAAAATGGAAGGAGAACGAAGTGACGAGGTCGTAAGTGAGCGTCGGTCATTGAATGATGAGACGGTTGAGAATGAAGTGAAAGGCGAGGAAACAACTGAGTTAGAAAGTGATACGAAGGGTGTTGCAGGTGATGAAAAAGATATCGATAGTGGTAAAGAGAAGAGTAACGTGGAAGCACTAGAAGTAGAGGGAGATGTGAATAGTGATATGCAAATGGATGAAGGTGAGAAATATCCTTCGCGAGAAGAAGATAATGACGTTGGCGCTAGTGAGAAAAGTGAGACTGTTAATGATCAGAATTGCAGTGAATCATTTCAGGAAGAAGTTAACGATGGCATGGCTGTCTCGGAATTTACAGAAGGCAACGCTCTCAACAGTACTTTGGAAGCGACGTCAGAGTTAAGAACTGCTGATGAGTTACAACACGGTGTTGGGAGCGAAGATGTTGCTGTCTGATCATTTTGTTATCTTTTCTTGAAGAGCAAAGGCAGGCAACTTTCCAGAAGATGGTTTGACAAAATCGTAACTACTACAGTATTATCCCACCACTAAGAAGCTCATTTTGTAAAACTAGACTGCTTGGTTTCTTATAAATGGACAAACAATAAATCAGGCTGAATAATTTCTCATAATTACAGCAAGAAACTCACCAAATGTGGATGTAATTTTTAAAAGAAAGCATGAACTTGACTTTATTTGGGTTATATTAAACAAAATGTTGGACAATGACTACTTAAATTCAAAGTTTGTATTATGAAATGCTAGAAAAATACAGTTTTTCCGATCACAATTAATTTAAAAAAACCTGATTTATGTTTTAAGGCTGACTGGTTTCATATATCAGGGTGGATATGGTACTATCTGAGTTTCTTATAAGTCAGTTTCTTAATGGCGGGGTAATCCTGTATTAGGCGTTAGGCATTCGGTGCAAACTTGCTAATATTAGCTAAAATACATCTTTAGAGCATCATCACTTGTATACTGCTTATATTGCTGATTTCCCAGATTTTTGGCACTTATTCAAAACAGTTGCTTTGTACTCGCTCAATTTTACATGATGTTTTTTCCGAAAGTAGTAGATGTAGCTAGGAAATCAAGATACGGTTTTGTCAATCCATCTTTTAATGTATAACCTGAAAACCCCATGAAGCCCACGACAGGTAGAATTATCCTGGACAAGTCATTTCTACTTGAACTTTTTGGTACAAAAGTGCCAGGTGCAAATGGATGTTTTCAAAATCAGACTGTCTCAGAGAACTTCTTTTTATTTTATCCACAGTATTTTCTCTTGCTGTACATACTATGAATCGCAAGTGCGTTTGCTTTCATTTATTAAACATTTGAGTATTTCTTAGCGCAAGATGAAGTCAATAAATATTATTGATGGGATTGATCGCTAAGTACAACTTTCGTAGACTGTAAATGTCTGGTCTAAGTACCTTGAGTAAGGCACTTATAATTTTACCCGCTCTTATCATAAGTTTTATTTGTCATAGCTTCAAAGCGGAGTTTGCTTCTTTATTTTCAATTTTGCATTTCGGAATTTTCTTCATTTTGCCCTTTTCCTCTGGATAAAATTTTATCAACTGTAGCAAGTGATTGTCAGTAGATTTACTTGAAACAAGACTTTCATTTATCATTTGAGTCAACTGCATGGTTAATGGGGATATTTTTTCATGTCATCTTCCTGAATATGATGTAAGGGTATCATGTACTATTTTTAATTGTTCGCTTATTTTTATCCATATTGTACCTCTAGCTCTATTCCAGATTTCTATGGCTCATGGCTTTCGTTATCTTTCAAAAACAATTTTTGACAGTTTAATTTTTTGGGCTAACAGTTAGTCAGAAAGTTTGTCCCAGCTGAGGACGACTCTATAGTAAACAATGCTAAGCACTGTTTACTCGACAATATTACCACCAATGAAAGACCCTATGTTTCTTTCTTATCAATAAGCAAAATCAATAATTCTCATCAATAAGCCAAATCAATAATTCTCAGATCAGTGTAACATCAAAACCTCGTACTCCTTCCTCCTCCGCAGTCACTAAAACTTTATACAGATTCCAAATGTGCTGTTACATATTGCACTTGTGCAATGCTGAATAGTCATATGAGTTTCGATTTTGTTATAACTGCAAGAATGGGCGGTAAAAAGGAGTGGCACACATATTTCTTGCTTATTTTAAACTTTTTTCAGGACTACACCTATGAGGCCCGTTTATGGGTTCCAGGGAACGTGCTAACATGCAAAATTCATCAAGGGAACATGACAAAAGTTAAAAGGGAACTAGGGAACTTAGAGTCTTTCCAGGGAACATTTCCATGTACAGATTCTCAAGTATTTTGTATATTTCGGCTTGTATAGTGCTGAATTCTGTTCTTGGTCTTCTCGTTTCAATATAGCTTGGTTGGAGGATAAATTCTTCCATATCGGTACAAATAATTGGAGTTTTACGAAGGCATAATGGGTGTGGCATTGAAAAAGTTTTGGGGAAAACGTGTGGCACCCCCACCCCCTACAACGAAAGTATGGAAGTTACGGCCCTACTCATGTACTCACCTACCCAGAATTCATCATGCTTTCGTCACGCCTCTTCTGCACATCGATTTACTGACCTACTATCTTGGGCAACAATTATGAGACAAACTTACGTTTTTGCAGACTCACTCAATATGCACCAAATCGTATGGAGTTGTTTCCCTATCACTCAACATTGATTCAAAAAAAGAAAGAGCCTACATAATCCCTTTGCTGTGTTGAAGTAGGGGATTCAATAATTCTACACTAGGGGGACATAAGTATTAAAAAACTTCTGGACAATAAATGGCGGATGAAGCCAATGAATTTTGTTGTCTGGTTAACCTGGGTTTTATCGGCCAATGGGCACACGAGTAAGAAGACAAGCTCATTAAAGCCGTGTGTCAAATATAACAGCTTTTTCACTTCCAAAGTTCCAAATTAAAAAGTTGAATAACTTAAATTAAGATTTGTGGAGTCGTTTCTTGCTGTAACAGCAGTCGAAAGTTGCTTTGGATTGGATGCGTAAAGTTGTTACGAAAAACGCCCGGATATTTCTTCATTCTTCAAAAACTCTTTCAATAAATTGCTGCATAGACCTTGGAGGACCTCGTGCATCAGCATTCATTTTCAATTATGTTAAAGCTGGGGCTCTGCTACATTTTAGTAGGATAGTTACTTGCAGTAAATTTGGAGTTGTTACTAGAGAGCGTGTTTGAATAATAAGCCTGCAAAAGTCGAGGGAACAAGGGGGTTTTCTCAAGGGAACGGGAACAAGCAGAAATTTAACCGGGAACACGTACCCCCCTAGACGACCATCACCTTCGCATATCTGCAAAATATAAGCAAAGTCAGATGACTGAGAAGCGGTTTGGGATACCCTTCAGATTTCATGTCTTTGTGCAATTTCTTTGACCTTGACACGGTTTGATATTTTCAATCTGGAATTCGGTTACAATCCGAAAGTAGGGATCAAACGAAAATTGTGATGCAAGTCAACCGCCATGATCACATGATTTTGGCCATGTATTGGAAGCTTGATGGGCCAATCAGGAAGTATCTTTGATGAATCCATTCGAATAATTTCGCGCGCTTGCGAAAGCAGAAAGAAGAGAATTATGGCGTCAAACATTCAGTTGCCAGAATCATTTGAAAAGGAAAACGTTCAAGCTTTGCAGAGGTGCGATTCTGATTCTTTGGAACTATCGTTAATTACAGAGAATAGGCTTGCAGAGAATAAGGATTATGAAGCAGAAGTATTGCAGCAGATACAGGATCCTTTTTCGATTTCGTCTAATTCCCCGCTTTCAAGTGACCTCGACAGAGAAGTGGAAAGCACATGGTAAGAATTTGTACCCCTAACACTTTTCTATTTACATAGAATTGTGGAGAAGTGAAGCAAATTTTGTCATAGAAGATAGAAGTGATTGAAGTTGGCCTACATTCATAAATCAAGTCAGCACTATTTAAGGATTATCTGCTAGAGAAACAATGTGAAGGCAAGCACAGCACTTTGAAGCCAAGGCGGCCTTAAAGGCCGACAAGAAAAAGTCACAAGATACATCTCTGCACATACAATACTCAAGAGTTATTACTCATTTTATGATATCATTTCGCTTACTACAGACTACTAATTTATCGATTTTTAGTATTGACTAAGTAATCTCATGCCATTTAAGCAACATAATAAATGGGTTTTACTGTGAAACATATTACATATTTTTTGTGTTTGAGGATGAAATGGGAGCACACTGAAGTATACTCTGCTTTTTGTGCCCGTCGAAAACTTTCATTCTTTAATTTCATTCGGTTATATTCCCTAATGTAGATCTAATGTAGAGTCACTAACCTCAGGCCCCTAGGCCAGATATGGCTCTGGCTACCGCCCAATCTGGCCCCAGTGTTTGCGGAAATGGTGCATATATTGTAAGAGCAAAGGTCCAGGATCGTTGACAAAAGAAATATGTTGTCTTGACGAAGAACTAATGTTTGCTTTACAACTTGCAGTTTTTATAGTTGCCCAATTTCACTTTTCCCATAGCAATCCCCAAAACTGAACTGCACATATTTACCAACATTTGGCCACGAAGCAACAACGAGTTGTTAACCCCTGCCCTAGAACATGTTCACTATGCTCAGATGAAAATCATTTTCAGATGATAAAGCTGCTGTTTGGGCTCCATTGATTTATGATTGAAATAGTTTAATAGCCCGCTCTTGTATATTGTTGTGAAATCAATGTGCTGGCAAAGGAATAACGTTTATTTTTGCAGGCAAGAAAGGCTAGTCCTGCCAGTTAATGACTTTGACGGATACGACAGAGCCCCACCAAGTTGCAGTGCCTATGAGACCATTGCCAGTGAAAGCATGGATGAAGGTCTGCATGAGCCCATAGATGGGCCTGACAACAGCTATACGCTCCCCTTTTCTCAAGAAAGATGTGGTATAGCTCAAGCGAGAGTGAACGAAATTAGGTATATCGTTTAACAAATTATTTCCTTGAAATTGATCACTAGAAATTGGCTGCACTGGGGATTGTTTTTTAAAATTAATTTTCGAAATTCCTTGTAGGTTCTTAATTATTCTTAATAGTTCCTTGCTACAGTAATGCGTTTTCAACATGTTGTGCGTGCTAAGGGGGTGGTCATTAAGTTTGACAGGTACCTGGGCGGGAGCAAACTTGCAGGGCTATTGCGTTTTTAAAAGATTGTTTGTGGGGGTTCACAGGGATTTGAAAATTTTTGGGAGTATGAAACCAAGAAAGTTTTTAAGATCTATAAATCTTCCAAGTCAGAAGAATCTGCAACTGATAATGAAGAATCTTCCATCACTGTGGCTGCTTCCTGGCTGTAGATGAAGAAACTTCTTGTTTGGAAGGGGTGTTTTGCGGAGGAATACAATTTGATGAGTAGGGGTATGAAAATTTTTCACATATTATTGTGGGGTTATGGAATCTTTTTGCAAATTTTCATGGAGTGTGAACATTTTTTATATGTTCAATGATTTGCTTCCACCCTGGTACCAGCCAAACTTACTGACAGCTCCCTAAATGGGTTAAATGTAGCAGCCTGTGTATCCTACTGTAATTGGAGGCATTAGTGTGATATTATAATTGCTATAATGATCTATCTCTTCTTCAGCTCTGTAGATGTATGCCAAGATACGGGTAGTGGAGAGCTATCCAGGGGGAGTTCAGACATAAGTCCCTGCTTGGAATGGCCTGCTATCCAACAAGAGCCATCGGGTTTCAACGAACTATCTGATTTTATAGTTGACAGCTGCCAGTTGAACAAAGAGATCACAATTCTCTTGAAACTACTGGGTAAGTATGCTTCCTATTAGATAGTTTTTGAAAAAGCTGGATATTATCACGTACAGACTTTTCTAGGGCGACATTCGCTCTGTCCTCGTTGAAAGTTAATAGAGTTCGATTTTACGGACACACACAACTGGAAAAAGACCAGCCCTGTTAGAAACAGTACATTTGAGATACAATATGTGTTTTCTTCAGAAGGCGACATCTTGGTTAACTTGCTAGCCAAGTTGTTTGATTGAAATGTAGATGAAGTAACATAAATAACTCGCTTATTTTTTGTAGAAAAGCACTGAATTAATGCTATCTTATTCTCTCTTAGCATAAAATTTGTAAAGTCCTTAGAACTTCTCGATTATAAAGGGTTGAGTACATTTTGCGTTCTAGATGAAGGCATACTTCCACCAAATTTAGCAGTTTCTACTGGCGACACTGAACTTTCGAAGAATTCACTCACAGGCCACATTAACGTAAATAGCGACCTAACGCAACAGGTGCTACAGCCCGACACACTTAGCAGTTCTTATTCAACTGATATTGGAGCAAAGGAGACTTGGAACGTTCAGCCAATAACTGCAGCATGCAATTATGACTCTGAAATACAGCCGTGTTTTAGTATCTCAAATAACTACAGGTTTGAAAGGGTTCCTATTGCAAGTAATGTGGATTTCAGGGCAATGGTTGGTAAACCATCGCAGAGCTTGGAGAGGGTAGGTATCCACACCCTTCAGATCTTTGGATAATGATATCCCGACCACTCTCACCTTCATTTTGCCTATTAAAATTTGCTTTCTGTAGTTGACTATTGATTAAATAAGCCCATTGCTACAAAAGGCAGTTTACTGAATGGATGCGAAAATATTGCAGAATTTACCGAATGGTTGGACAATGATGGGGGTGTCACACTCCTTTTACCCCCCGTTAAATCCGTCTATGCTGATTTCATCGTACTGTAATATATCTGTGTAAGGGTCTAGACAATAGTCTATACGAATGCATATACGTATCTATATGGTTTAATAACATTTCAGTCTCAAAGTAAAGTTTGCTTTTACATCCAGGAAATTTTGACTTTTGTTTGTTATGGAAAAGTTATAGAAAATTCCATTTTTTCAATATTGTTTTTGAATTGTTCTTGAATGTTTGACATTTTCATTTATATGATATGGTTGTCCTCTTTGCAACTCTTTTGAATAGCTCATGAGAGACTAATTTACAGAAGCTAGTTTATATTCACATCAGTAAAAGCTTTCACTATTGTTGACATTGCAACATTTGGCTTGACGGAACTTTTTCTATACACATTTTTTTATAAGAAAACCGTTATTTTGCCAGAGCCTCAATTTTATTAATTTTCTTTCCCAAATTGAGCCTGAGATTTTCTCAAATTTTTCTCTACTTTTACTGAAATATACTGGGTAAAATGGTTTACACTTTCGTTATTACTATTGTATACTTGAATATGAATTCCATCTTTAACATTTTGAATGCAATAACAACAAAATACCGATTTTGGCCAATAAAAAACTTAATTTTGGAAATTGAGCCTCGTGATTTTCTTAAGATTCTCTTAAGATTTGGATCATCTGAGCCTCATTTTCTTATAAACTGTTTCCTCATAAAAAAACGTGAATGAAATTTTCTGAAAGCCAATGGTAGCCTCGACTGGGCTGCAGAGTTGCTTCATCCCTTCGTTCAATAAGATTCAATAGTATTGCTTACTTAATATTTGAAAAAGCACGGTTATCTTTGTTTGCTAGCTAGCATATGAAGCTAAATTGGAACGGCAATACAGGAGGAAAGCGAAGAACCGTGAATGCAGTAGAAACTTCAGATATAAACAGAGGATGAAGGAAGAGTGCATGAAAAGAGGGAAATTGGAAAAAGAAGCCTTTCTTAGAAGGTGATGTTTTTTGAATTTTAGTGGTGCTAATCAAACCAATTTTTTCATTTGAGCAATAGTTTATAGTCAAATTCACGCTTAAATCGATCTATACCTCTATTCAAACTGAGTACAAACACCAATTTCAGTTCATTGTCCATGCATTTTTGATCAGGTGTGACGTTTTCGTCACTAGGTTCAATGCCCCTTACGAGTCCACTGCAAGTATTGTCGAAACCTGGATCGAATCAGGGGGGGCCTCAAATAACTAGTTTTCTTTAGGTAACATCCTTGAAATTGCAAGATTATCGAAAAACTTCAAAATCACAAATAGAATCACAGGAAGATCTTGTAAGGTGGAAGGTTAGCCAAAGAATCCAGTATTGACCCAACATTATGTCAACAGCAATTATTATTGGATATAAGTTGGGTTGTCAATGTAGCCAGTTATGTCTGGACAATATAGCCAGTTTGTCTGGCGACCTGGAATTTTTAGGCTTCATGTTGGGAGAAGCTTAAAAGTTAAGTTGCAGGTAATTACACCCCTTTGTTGCCAGGGGCTGTTGGATGGTAATGCCTCGTTTTTCCATTGTTTCCAGTGTCCTATCTTTAAGCAGAGGCTCTGAAGCAGTTGATCCTATTAGAACAACAATATTTTGTGCCTGCCGGACAGTAATAATAAATGTGAAGAAGGGTTTAAAATTCTTTCATGGCGATGAATAATGAATTGATAGGGTGTTTGAAAGCATTCAAAATAGCTCATGATGAACTATTTTCTATTTTAGTCGCCTTCATGAAAGAGAGAGGCTCAGAAACGCTTTAGTAGAACTTGCAAGGAACTGTGCATCGTGTCCCAAAGCAATGGAGTTCCTCTCACCATACCATGAAGAACTTGGAAAGGAAAATATTCCTGAATCTTTCGAAGGAAAAGGCGATTCCCCTACATGTTAAACAGGATCATATGTGTGTAGATTGATTTATTACTGAACTAGCTTCAAATTCGTAGCATTTATAGCAATTAAAACTCCCAACCTTGCAATTATCTACCAAGTCCTATTCAATGTACACTAGAGAACTGCTATCCCTCAACATTCAATGTTTATCCATTGCAAGTGCAGTTAACTGCATGGCTATCAAAGCTGGGGGCGCTATAGCCTCTTCTGTTTGGAAGTTGTTGCCTTTGGATGATCAAAAGTTACTCCCCAGTTGTAGCAATGGCTGCTGCTACATTTAATTTAGGCTTTGCTGCCCTAGGCTGTAAAGATTACCATAAGACTTAGTTTAGCTCCCAACCAATTTGCTACATCCAAAAAATCTAGAACATGGTGCTGTTCTAAAAAATCATGAAGGTAACATGGCTCTTGCCTACTTGCTAAGACAAAGTTTATCGCTTCTTACAGGGTTCATACTGAACCTGGAAAACCTAGAAAATTGGTCTTTTTACGAAAGTCAGGAAAAACCTGGAAGAGTCAGGGAATTTTGTATAATTTTTATTCAAGTTATGGAAAAGTCAGGGAAAACAAATTATTTAGTCCATGTATTATGTTCATGATCTCTGTGGATGGTTGTTCGCAAAGTGACTGTTCAATTTGTTGTCAATAAGTGTGAATTTTATCACTTTGCATAGTGCTAAGGCAAATATATGTACATTACCTATCTATTAGGCTTCATTGTCCTAACCTATTTTTATGAATATGTTAAGTTGGGGTCAGGGAGAAAGTGGGTGCTTTTGACTATCGTTCAGGGAATAGTCAGGGAATTTTGATTAATGCATTGGGTATGACCCCTGTCTTAGAATTGGCCTTTGTCAGGTGTTTGATCTTGGGGCAAACCACGCATGCCCAGAGAGCTAGTCGCGAATTCGCACGACCAAATTCGAACAAGTCGAAGGCCACCTTTACACGCTTCCAGGAGTTTGTATTTCTTCCCATGAGAGTTCTTGGGGATGTATCGGAATAGAGTTGCTTTTAGGGCAAGCCAATACTGTTTTTGTTAACATAGTGGTATCAATTGTCGTCATTGTCTCCATAGAAATAACTTGTGTGTTATTGCTTCAGAGTCATTATCTCTCTTCATTACATGCATTTTTGTAAGACACCAATGTACAAGATAACTAGCACCAATGATTCTTAAACTTTAGAAACCCAGTGAAGTCTGTTATTTCATCTTGAAATAGAATGATAACATCGGTGTCATTTCAGACCACATGATCTCTTTTAAAAACTTTGTTTGTGGGGGAAAATGCTTAGGGGCTCATGCAATAGAAAATAGCTATACTGAACAAAAAAATCATGTACAGTTAACCGACTGCATTTACTACAATAAAAACACTCAACAAGAGTGAATAGAGAAGAATCTTACTTCTAGAGCATAAAATAGTTTAAAATATTCGGTATTTTCGCGATGAATGTGGAGGCAGAACAAGTAGAAAGAGGGCTTCAAATATCTGGTTGGCAGGACCTGATATCATGAATATGAAGTAAAAGGGATGGGGGTCAAGGACTTGCCCCTTTGAAACTTTTTGTAAACACACCCTTAATATCTTGAGAAAACGCCCTTTTGAACATAGAGACGAACCTTTTCTAGTTAGAAAATAGTAAATTAAGTTAATGATTTGCATGTACGAACCTTGAAGAGATTTTTCCATCACTGCTTCTCCAAGCTATCCAGAAATGATAGGAGGGCTGATGCCCTCCACGAGAAGTAGAAAGGAGGCTAAGTACCCCATTCCTCCTCATCTACAGCCCTGAACTCCCTCTATAGTCATCTCTACAAATTCTCTGATCTCCCTCTATAGTCATCTCTACAAATTCTATTTCCCAACTGTTTTCAGAGCTTGGCTCTCTGTTTGTTTCTTGCTTCAAGAATCATTCCTTCCAGAACTTGTTTCTTATTCAGAGGAGCACGGAGAATAGTATGTATTGAGCTGGGTTAATGTGAAGCTCTCCATTGAGTTATAACACTCTTGCAGTGAGATAAAAATCTTTCCATTACCATGCCATAGTATATGGGGACAGTTTCAGAAATGTTGCAAGGAATTTATGAAGACCAAACCTAGCCTGTATCGCCATTTAAGTTTTCATGGAAGATATCAGATCCACAAGATAACTAATTTTCTGTTTCTGTGGGCAAAAGCCAACACCCTCCTTCAGCTGCTTAAATTTTCTGTCAGCAATTTATGCGTATTATAAGCAGTAAGGACACCACTCAGTGGGTAAAATATGGATTTATTTGTTTACTAGCGGAGCAGGTTAATGGCCTACTGGAGCAAAAACCCCACTAGTGACAACGTTAAAAATGCTCTGTACCACTACTTAACGTGCATTTCACATTCCTGTGCTAAGCGTTATAGAAAAAGTTCGCATTAGAGGGCTGTAACAAAAAGAGTAATTTAAACAGAAACATTCTACCTACCCATAAATCTTGATTAGAAGCAAAGCATCTTACGAAATTGTTGTAACTATAATTAAGTTGTGTAAGCATTCGATCTAGAGTGCTTGAATTCATGCTTAATGCTATCTTTATTTTGTCGATTGAAATCAGTGCTAAAACTGCGATTTTGAAAGAAGCTAGAAAAATGCAAGGAATGGTGTATAAGCACTGTATTTTCTCTACTTAACGCCACATTTCTAACTGAAAAGGCGTAAAACACGCCGCCCTATAATAAGCGTCGCATTCTATTTAACGCCAGATAGGAAGGTATGGGTGTTAGTGAACGCCTCGGCGTTTATCAGAGGGAATACATTATGCTATATGGTTACTACCGAGTAAGCTGCCTACAGTCAATCTTGCTGTTCACCAATCTGAAAGCAGTTTTCAACTGAAATTTTGGCAGTGGCTATTAATTTATTTGTTTATTTTTCTTTTCCTACGAGTGAGGAGAAAGTTGGCTTTCTCAAAGGGAAACGGGAAGATCTCACTGGTTGTTTTCTGACTTACTGGTAGTTTCTCAGTATTCGCTTGTTATCATAATTTCAATCGGAAGCGGGATGTCAGTTGCTCTTGCAAGGAACAACAGATGTTGAATTTTTGAGTCCATGATAATAGCAAACTTCAAGATATGTGCAATTGAAGCTATAATGTCATTCTTTGACTGTAAGTACCTGACTCAGCTCAATGGCTACAGGCAAAATCGACTGGTTTGCATCAAATATGTTTTGTTGTAACGCACCATTAGGAAAATAAAATGTTTGCAGGACTTTTAGTTGAATGCTGTATGTAGCATCCGCTCAAACAGCTGGCTATGACCGGTTCTAAGACGCCTTTTCGCTTTAAGACCTGCTTTATTGGCCTTAACAAAGAATGGTTCTCAAAGAAGCCACCTGTGGCCTCGTGTCCGCTATAAAGATGAAAAGAGGCCAGGCGTGCTAGTTATTCAATTGTTCATTGAGGATAAAGATCAATGATCTTCACCATATGGCCAGTTATCATGGGTTGTTGAAGAAGGCCTTGGTTGATACTTCACATTTTTCTTAACCGACTGAGTTTCATTACATACTCCACTACTTTAATAGGTATTGCCGAACTCAAACAAAGGCTAGATTGGAACATATAACGGGAATAATTATACGAGTTTTGAGGGACTGGACAAAGTAATCGACGGAATTTATCCGAATACTGACTGAAGAAATTTTTGTGTCATAATGGAAAGGCAGGATTCAGTTGGAATGACGAGATGTAGTTGTCTGTGTTCTTGTGCCAAGAAAGATCGAATTTGTGTACTTACTATTTTAGGAGCTCTCCAAGTAATTGTTGCAATTTCATCCATTGGAATCGGCAACTGGGCTGTTTTTTCATATCCAGTACACCTTCGCAAAACAGCAGCTTTTAATTTCTGGTCTGGAGGTGTGGTAAGTAAATATAGATCATAATATTATGTTCTCTTTGGTTAAATAGCTATCGTAGTTTAGCACTGCTAGAACTGGCGATAAAAGTCACATTGAAAACTCGTTCACTAACAGGCCCTTCATTGTGGGAAAGCTTTGCGAAAAACTGGCTAAATTGGGATATGGACTAAAGTATCGTAACTATAAGTTGAAAGTGAGCAAAATATAATGCATGGATGCAGCAAAATTGCGAAGTGTCTTTTGCCGAGTTTCTAAAGGGATCTACGGAAACTGCCGAAACAAAAGCATGATTGTGTCGCGAGCATAATCACGCGAGGTAGAAAGCACGTGGCATCCTTATTAGGATAATACTATTTATAGATTCTACTAAAGAGACACCTTTGTCATGCTTATTTAGTTAATGATGTTTATGATAATTCCCTGTTTTGTCTAGCAAATAATTACTTCTTCTTCGCTCCAATTTCGATTAAAAGTTTGAAAAAGCTCTTTCAACTTGCATGGTGAAACTTTGCTTTAAGAAATTTCAGAAACTATTACCTTCAAAAAACTTAAAAGAACGCAATGAAGCAAAATTTGAGATGAACAACTGAAATACTTGTACAACTAACACAGAAACGATTTTCTGCATCCCATTTTGGTTAATTCTTCATAGAAGCTGCTATGAGAAGGTTACTTTGGTGAAAGAGTTCTTACCCTAGTCTCCAAATATAGTGTAATTGGCAAATATGATATCTAATAACATCGTGATAGAACGTAATGTATCCATGATTAGCATAAAGATACATAATTGCTACATTACTACAGATGCTCTTTCCCTGACATCGCAATTTCATTAGGAACCTTCCCCTGTTATAGGAACTTTATAGAAGGGAGACGTTTGAAGTTGACAGCAAATTATATCCACTTATAGATACAGGTTGTTAATCAGCAGTGAAGGCAATGTTGTTCAGTAGGCATATTTGACAAACCAATTGCTATCAGTCCATTTTCAAAAGAAAAATTCTTACCAGAAGCTCACGTAATTAAAAACACGCTGCTCGTGGTGAAAACAGTTTTCGTCCTTTTTTATAGGAAAATATATGTTTTATCTACCCCATCGTTGACAATAAGATGGCGAAATGTACACGTGCACTAAAATTGCTAATCTTAAAGCTTTAATATGGTAGTCGGAAAAAATTTAGCGTTCTGAAAATATTGTGTGCTTGGCTTCCATAGCTTTGCAAGTGCTTGGTAGGGCTACCTGATTTTGAAGGAACAAAGTTTTGGTCCCACATTTATCATACTAATATTCTTCTGATTCCAGTCAACTCTGCAAAATCAATAAGATTCTGCAGTTCGATATCTGCAATTTTTTGCTACTTCATTGAAACACATGTTGTACTACAGACCAAGGCACAGAGAGACTTCTGAGAATTAAGAAGCACGTAAAATTGAGAAAGTTGGCTACATTTTCAAAGTACGAAGGCCATACTCATGATTTCTAAGACCACAAAATGTAGCCAAGACCACTCCAAAATAGGCTTTGTTTCTACGAATGAGTGACGAAATTGAGAGCGGGGGTCGCTTGCGGAAGGTTCCAAGTTCAAGCAATGTTTGCTTGCTGTTCTCCCAGCAGCTTATAGGGTAATAGTAGCAGCAGTAGAGAGATAAAAGCAGCGAAGAAAGGAACTCTAACCTGCTGTACATAGCCAATAGCACAGAACGAAAGTTCATCATAGCAGGCAAATGACTAGGGAGAGGAAGGTATTGCTTAGAAAAGGCTTGCAATGCTGGCCTATTTGATGGAAGGACAAGAAAAAATATTGGTTAAGGCTTATAAGAAATAGTGCACAAGTATAGATCATAATAAAGTGTCTTTTAATTATAGGGGCATTATGGTAAGAAAAACTGAGAGAATTCCTTGTGGGCTCCTATAAGAAGGACTTTCTGCTTTACAAGACCTCATTTACAAGGACTTGGCCCCGTTGAATTCCAACAGTAAATTCCCACATTCCAGTGCACTGTTCATCAACTTACCACGGCCCTAATTTTGGAGCCACAATGCTCCTGAATAACAGTGAAGCTTTGTTAAAAGATGTTTATAAACCAGGACTTATGATCGATACCATTGGAATTGCAATCCCTTCTTCTATTTTCGGGATCCAAGCAGCCAACACTTCGGCCACCTTTTTAGGCATTTGCCATGCATCATAAACTTCACCATAAGAGCTGCAGCTGCTGTAATACTGGTTACTAATCTGGTGGGAAATTCTACTGCTCTAAGATTCATGTTGACAAACCAAAGCAAAAACAGACTCGTTCCATAAAACAGCTGCTGCCGAGAAAATTAGATTTATGTTGTATTGCTTGAATCATGCATTAGAATTCTATGAGGAGAGAGGATATTAGTCTCATCGCTATTAAGCTCGATGGCGTTGAGAATAATAGAGAATATCCGCAAAGAGCTTGAAAACGGTGCTGAAGGCAGATAAGACATTATTAAGAAGCATTTCCTTAGCTATCAGGGTAGATGATCGCTGCTCTAAAGTCATTTAAGAAATGATCAAGAATTTAATAGCTTTAAGGCTGTTCATGTAGGCTTTCATCAGAGAAAGAAGAAAGCTTTCAAATAAAAGCTGCCAAATGAAGGCTCAAATCAAGGCATTTGAAGGAATGTAAGAATGTGAATTATTGCTCAAAATACAAAAAAATGAACTCTGGCCTACCTCTCAACTACTTCAATGCACAGCAGAGTGGGAAGAGGTAATTCCAGCACTTTCCCTCATGTAGAAGGAAGTCGGTATGCTATTTGATAACCTAGTACTAATAAATGCTACTTTCAAGACAGGCTTTTCATTTCCATTGCCTTGTATTGCACACTTTTATTTAAGAAATGTAATGATTTTGTAATGAGTAGAGCAGCCGTGGCCTAGCGGTAATGCACTCGACTAAGAACAACATAGTCCTGGATTCGAGGTCCACCGCATGCCATTGGTGACGTTAGGAAGGGCATCCGGTCCTAAATGCTCGCTCCAGAGCCAAAGTCCTCTCAGAGGCACCCGCCAAGTCCCAAGGAGTTGGGGAAATGGAGGTAAAATCGAGTAAGTAGTGACTTTATAATGAATGCATAGAGTAGATGCTTCAAGTTCAACCAGTAAAAGTACTTTAGAGAGCTAGATGCATAGTGCTACGCTCCAATCCTATTACGTTGCATTGTGGATGAGTCAAGTTTTTTTGAAGTTTGCATAAAGAAAGATCTTAGTTAAAATGAAATGAAATTTGCATAAATGAGGATCGTAAACTATCATTGTTTCTTTGCAGATCCTTTTTAGTGGAGTACTGTCAATACGAGCGTGGAGACATGTGAATAAATTATGGGTAAGATATTTGTACCACAACTTATTCCTGTCTGCAATTAAAGCTTGTTGTGACGTGCAGGGTATCTTTCAAAGGAAACATGGCTACAAGACCAAGTCCATATCAGGGCTTCTTGATTTCCTTCTCTCTGGTGCTCAGTACAAGGGTACGCTTATTAATTTTTCACACCTTTTCCCACCCTTCGGACCGAATTAATACCCCCGTTTACTAATGTTAGTATGTTAAAGTGTGAAAGGCCGATGTCAAAGGTCTATGTCAAAGGCCAATGTCAAAAGCTAATGTCAAAGGCTAATGCTAAATTGCCAACTTATGCTGCATTATATAAGTAAAAATTAGCTAATTTTTGCAGATAAAATTAACGTAGCACCTTCAGCAGTATATGATCACAACAGCATTTTACTGCACATCATGAAAATGTTCAACAATTATAGATTTTCTTGTTGTACAGAGAAGCTGTTTGAATAAGCTGAAAACCCAGTTGTCATTTACTGATGTGAAAGGAGCGCATTTAAGTTTTGAAACTTTATTGGGCTTACAAACACGATGTAAGAAGAAAACTTTCACTTTAGAATCTATAAGAAGCTTTTGAGAGCTTTATACTCAGGGTTTTGGGCCTTATTTTGACTTCACCCTTTAATTGCTACACCCATTTCAATGCAAACAATTAACTATCCTTCTGTTTCAGTAAGGTGGGGAGTAACAAAAGGTATGACGAAAGCGTGATAAAGAGCAATGAAAGAAGAATTACATTTGCTCGAGGTCCCTCATCCCAACTCTAGCATTTTATCCAGAAAAAGACCGGGGGCATGCCCCAGTGGTGTAGAGCTAGATTAATAGCTAGAGGGACTCATGCATAAATTCATGCATTTCAAAACGAGGCTATGCATTGTATCCCGAAATGAGGCTAATTGGCAATGGATATCATCATTCAAACTAAAAAAAGACTAGCTCCCAGTTTGAAAGCTTTGTACAATGACGATGGTGTGATAAAAGAAATTTATATAAAAGAAGGTCAGGGGCTTAACATCCATACCTTCACTGGGGGTGTCAGAGGTTCTGCCATGCATCACTGGACATTGCCCTGCAAAAGTTACACCCGCAATTTGATAACAGATTTAAAAGAACACCACTGCAGCATTAGTAAGGGTAAGATACAACATCTTCTTTGCCAGCTATGCAAAATCTCAATTGATTCATTCCAAGTTGTACTTATCCCAAGCATAATTCGCAGCGGAGATGAATTCACCAATTTTACCAGAAGCTCCTAGAGGCACTGAAAATGGAGGGACGAAAGCCCACTATTGTAGTACACAACACAGGACTATTGTTGAATAGGTAAAGGAAAAAGATGGGGATATGGGGGTTACCCTCAGAAATATTTTTCAAAGCCACGCCCTCTCGAAAGTCGGAAATCGCCCTATTGGAACAGGTATGAAAGTTGCTTTCACCATTGATCTCTATGCCCAAAAGGAAAACCGATCTTTTAGCATGAAAATGAAAGACAAATAAGCTACGTTGACCTTTGCTTTTGCTGTCCTATACTTGTATTCCAATGCTAGAAACAAAATCTCACGCCAATAGGCTCTTCATCATAATATCGGGAAAGAAAATAGAGAATATGGACTGAAATTCATATATGGTGGGGCTCTTTGATATCATTGTTACATTGCAAGGCGACTCAATGGCACTGCAAATTGAGCAGTTTTATCAGTTGGGGAGTGTCACACACCCTCCGGAATTTTCGCTCAGAAGAAGGTTAAAAAGTGGCCACTAAGGAAAGAAGATGATTTAATGTTATAAAGAAATCTGTTGGAAGAACTGTTTTTCAGAAAGCGTCATTTGGTGATGTTGCCTGTTCTATGAACATGCAGCCAGAATCTCATTGCCTTGTCATTTATTGATCTGAATCAGTCTTTGCTTGGAGTAACTAGGGGGCTCAAGTCTAATACTGATACAACTAGGGGGCTGAGCCCTCCTGAGCCGTCCTAGCTCTACACCACTGCATGCCCCCTCAATCTCACCCGTGGTGCTATCACTGAATCAAACAGCTTTGATTGGCAGGGTTCAAGGCTCAACCTTTCATTCACATTTCCAATGATCTATAGTAGTGGTTTCCAACCGGGGTTCTCCGGAATATTAGGACTCCATAAGTACACAAACATTCATATTCAATTCAATTAAGAAATACTAAATAATACATTTTCCTAAGGAGGAGCTCTCTAGTAGCTAAACTAATCGAGAGAGAGCCCTCCATTTAGAACTCAAATGAAGACAAATAAATATTACCATGGTCCAGTGGTTCCGCCAGAAAGTATAAAAATGCTACGATCGACAGTTTATTTTAACTCTTCTGAGCAGATATGTGAACAGGGTTTCCTCGAGCCACTGGCATACATCCTTGGGGTTCCACTCCACCAAAAATGTTGAAAACTACTGATCTACAGGCTCTTCTTTGAAAATGCATTGAAATTTCTCTAAACCATGTGATTATGCAAATAAATTAAAAATTATGCAGATTATTCAAAAAACTATTATTTGCATTGAATTCCCTGCCCTAGTAATAAGTATATCCAGGCACACCGGAACGATAGTGGGGCACGGGGAGCCAACAGTAGCAAAAGGGCACCGACTTGTATGGGCACCTCTATGGGACCCAAGGCACCTTATTGAGGCATTTTCGTTCCATTCTTTAGCAGGACCTATATTTCACAGAATTATGCAAATTGCTCTCTCTTCCAATAATATTTTGTTCGTTTACATAGCTTATTTGATCTCTTTGTATCTTAGCAATGTTTAAAAAAGGATTCTATTGTACTTCAAAGAGGGCAATTTTGCTCCCCCTGCTCCCCTCAGTGAAAGGTAGGGGACGCTTGCTCCCCTCTGCCTTCCCTCTCCGGCCTGCCTGAGTATATCATTGAAATATGTATTGAATATACGAAAAATGGAATGCTAGGCTCTCAAGTTAGGTGTACATTTTTGTTTTACTTGCATTTTTCCTACTTTTTCCTGATGTCTGTTTCGGTTTCCAATGCTTTACTTTTATTGGCAACTGGGCTCTAATGGCCTTTTGAACATGGAAGGACCCTGATTTAGGGTCGATATACGTGTCTCTCAAGCTTTATGTTTACTTGTGTATACAGTTATGTTGCTTCCTTTATTAAACATTCGCGTTTTTTTACGAGAAGAAAACTCTCTGGCTTTCGCCTGGATGTTTCTTAACATTTCGTCAAATCTAACCTATATGTTTCTTATTAAATTTAAAGACTTCCAATGACCTATATGTTTCTTATTAAATTTAAAGACTTCCAATTACAATAACAATCCAAATTAGGCAAGACAATAACAACCCAGATTAGGCAGTTTTAATGTAAGAAAAAGGATGCTCAGGTTTTGTGAGACATGTAGTGGATGTTCATTTTATTTTCTTGCGAGTTTGATCAAAAATTTACTAGTATAAACAGTTTTTTGCAAGATATTATTTGAAACTCAGCCTGCCTATGTATCTTTAATGTCTTTTAATTTTTGCCTATTTTCGGCCTCATCTTTATTAAAGATATATTTCTTATAAAAAAATAACGTGTAGTTGTTGTTAAGGTAGAGTTATACACTCCAATGTAAAATGCTAGATGTTCAGAAACAGGAAGTACAATTTGCAACATTAAGCAATGTATATGAACAAACGGAATTAAACTCTATCCTTGTCATGCTTAACTTCTTCTTTCAGATCACTACAGCAGCAGTGACAGCATTTTTAGCAACGTTAATGTACATGTCAAGCGGATGTTGGATGATCAAATTATTGATAGAAGAAACTGATGTTGATAAATCTGCGAAAGTATATGTATTTTATGGATTTAACATGACATCATCAATTCTCGGCTTTCTATTTGCCGGCTTGGCCGCTGCAGTAGGTTGGAGCGTTAGAGAACAATTGTGTACAAGAAGAACCAATTGCACAAATACGGTGTGTTGGATTGCTTCGAACTTATGCTCTAGTTTTGATGCAATGACCAGAGGGAGTAGGGGCTACAACCAGTGGTGATTCCTAGGGGGCTCAGGGGGCGGAGCCCCCTTGTTAAAATTGTTGTTCAGTTTGGGGGGCTCAGCCCCCCCTAAATTTTTGTATTAATCTTACTTTCAAAGCGCATTGACGTTGCTTCTAATGTTTGTATGGTATTGCTATAATGAATTTCCTCACTACTATATGGCTATTGAGATCTTTGTAGATGTTGGCTGTATTATATCACAGTTAGACTAAAGTATCATGTCTCCATCGTCAAAAATATGGATGTGGCTGCTAATGGGCCACACCCACTTCCTGACATTGGACCTAGAGCCCCCTTGTTAAAATTTTTAGAAATCACCCCTGGCTACAAACAATCCTAGGTCAATATTTGTTGAAAGCTTGTCACCTCCTACGAGTATTTTTAACAGTTAGTGGCATTAAAAGTGTTGTAATAATTTAAGTAAAACATTTGTTTCTTGTAGACTGCCAATAGAGTTGGTCCTACAACAGTCACGTCATTCAGCAATGAAGACTTTCGAAGATCAATGGCAGACATCCACGGGCCACCACCACCATACGAGCCCTGACATCGATAGAATGGTAGATTGTAAATAGCACTAGTCTTGAGACTGCTAAAGAGGTTGCGCATCAGACTGAGTAGAGCCAAAGTACAGACTGGAAGGCATTTTCCATTCAAATCAGATTCATTCCAGGGTTGGAATCTAGAAGAAGTTCTTTGTAGTAATTCCTTACTGCCTCTTTAAGAAACTCTCTTGCCCCTGCCCCTTGGCTCCAGGGACTTGTCCTCCCCTCAATTTTCGCCAAGATCAAGTTTTCAATTCATCCAATTTCGATAGGAAAATGTTAGGTTTGGATTATGGGACATCTAGCACGATTTTTAAATTGGCGTGACAGCCAAATCGCGTTGTAAATGTAGGGCGTGACACTCAAATTCCCCCCCCCCAGTCTGCAATGGCTGGCCGTCCCTGGTTGGCTCTTCTTGTTTCTTAAGCTTAGAATATAATCTGCTAGCACATAATCTGCTAGAATTACATTAAAATCGTATGGATGGCTTGCAGGTTTAATTGATTGTAGGATGATTTCTATAGAGATGGTACTACTGCCTTGTATCACCAAGTTTCATATCCTTAAAATGATTTCTAATATCCGCATAAAATGCTTCCTAGGCTATTTCTTATGTAACAAAGCCCTGATCCACTGTCAAAGCGATTCTAGCAGTTATGTGCTTGTGGGAACCCTTAAGATGTTCGAAACTGTAAGAAAGCTAATCATGCTGCAGGATATTGAGCATCATCCCAACGACTATAGCGTTTTTGTGATCTTATTTTAGTCATAGTTGGTCAAATGCTGGAAAAACACCCCCTTCCGAAGGAAATTGCCTCAGCACATCTCTGGGTTCTAGTAGGAGATTCGTATACGTTCTATTACTTTAATTTATAGGACGCCCAATTTATGGAAAATGAGCTTACTTTACCAGCAGCTTCTACATTAGAAAGTTATACTTGGAGAATCATGCATAGATGACTTTTGTTGCATGCAAGAATTTTAGTTAATTATGGTAATTATGTACATTTTAGTTGGCTTGTAATTGTAATTTGTTTTCATTTGTATTTATGTTAGTTATGATCATTTTTAACTATTTTGATAATCTGGTTTGCTACCCGGTGGCTTCTTATAAATGTGAGATTACTATACTCTAAAACAGGCATGACCACGACCATGGCACCTCTCTGACAGCAATGCTGATTTCTAAACGTTTCAACAAGGGAGGCCTTGCTCCTGGAACATAAAAAGGATTTGCGGAAGTCACAACTATGCTCATATTTCAAAACAATAGTTTAGTTTGATACTATCATGCACAAGTGCAAAACTTGTCACAGTAATACAGCATAAAGCATTTTGGAAAGCAAGGGCAATAACTTTAAACACAGTCATGAAGTTGACTCTGGTTAACCGGGGGTGGGTGGAGTTTGGATGATTTTGGGGAAACTTTGTAACATTACAAAAACAATTAGTTTGAGTTAGAACTGGTCCCTCCTCAAGCTGGGAGTATATCTAGAGTTTATTTCATGATAGATTTCGGATAATAATAGACTCTTGCAGTTAGATTCGTATATTTGAAATGGTAGTAGACTTGAAACCGATCAACAAAGACAGTTAGTGGCTCCAATTGATCTCTTAAGACTTTTGTGCCTTTTCAAGCAAATATTTTAGATGTTTTTCTTAGAGTTTACTGATGAGGAAAAGCCCTGACATCTTTAGTAAAATTCCTTTAAAAAAGATCATGGCTAATTCGAGAGTGAGAGAAAACGGTATCTTCGCTCAATCCCAGACTCTCTCTTCTGTAGCCCTTCGGTGCCCCTTACGTTTTGAATCCTTCTTTCGTTTCTGGGCACATATGCTTCTGAACAAACGTGGCTCCAGGAATGTTCCGACGGGGGCTGATCCTTCCGACAAGGGGGCTAAAATACGGTTGTCAGGGTGCTATATATGCCAAAAATCTCCGAAAAAAAATTGTTTTTCAACGTCAGACAGAGGGCAAGCATCCTCCAACGGGGCCTTCTGCCCCCTAAAACTCCCTTAGCGCCACCCCTATGCTTCTGAGTGCATTGGTTTGCAGAGACCAGCATGATGGGGAATTTTTGTATTTATAATAGTCATTCCCACTCGCTGGAATCATGCCTTCGTCCTGCGGGCAAGAGCTCCAGATTATCCCGGTTCGTTAAAAGGTTCGTATATTTAGACTTTAGTCGAATAGAAAGCAAAAATTGTTCATCTCCAAAATAACTATTCAAGAACTTGAACCAAGAGTGCGTACATGAATCGAAATTACTGCTGTCTCCAAAAGAAAAGCTGTTGAATGAATAAATCTCTCTTTTCTCTCGCTTTACGTTACTAAAGCCTGAATTGAATTTTGATGATTTCCGTCACAGCAGAAACCTGCACATCAGCTTCTGCGTGCATGAGGAGTGAACCCCCTCTGCGAAGGAAAGAGTATCAATTGTTGATAATGAAGGTGGCGGGAGTACCTTTTGTTATTGATTCACATGCAAGATGCCTAAACGAAGTTGCCCGTTTCCTCAAAATACAAATCTGATGAAAATGCATATCGACATGAGACATGTTGGAAAAGAACAATACCAACAGGAAGTTTATGGTAGGTAGTCCGTTGAGTTTCTAGCAGGTAATAGAAATCAGTATTGTGGTGGAGCAGATCTTGGTAATTGCCATGGACCAACTGAGGCTCTTCTGCTTTGGAAACTGATTTACTGAAGTATAGTAAATGTTGCTTTCTTTCAAAACATCTTTCGTAGGGAGAAGGTGATAAAAGAATTTTTTTTTTGTATTCTCTTCCACTGAATTTTCTGTCTATCTTTACAGCTTTAAGGTTGTAGTTTGTCTCAGTTGGTTGGGTGTCTGACCTGTCTTTAGCCGCAAGGACCTGGGAATATTTTTTGAGGTGTCTTCATGAAGGTGTAATTATGTTCCTGATTATAATTATTTAGTAAAGTCCCTAACTGTATTAAAATACTCTAAAGACTTTGCAAAAAATAGGAGTTAAAATACAACTAAGAAAAAGATTGTAAGCAGTTCTAAAAAGTGTGTTACATTGTATTAAGAAATGGTTGTGCATGTATATATGAGAAGCTATTAGATGTAAAGAAAGCTGCTGAGTGGAAATAGTCATAGTATCTATATAGAACTATCAGCTATGTGTACTGTTGCCAATAGCTGGCTTATATTTTAATTCACTATATACAGAAGAATATTGGACATTAGTGTAGTATTCAAAATTATATCTTATTTATTTTTTTTGTAGAAAAAACAAAGAATATGTTAATGAAAGGTTCAATTGAAGCATCAAAGTCACAAAGTTTTCATTCACCAGATCCCTCAGATGCAAGGGGTAAGAAGATAGTTGGTCCTGCATTTGGTAAAAAGTCTGTCCCAAATAAGTGCACTGCATGTGGACAAATACTAATGCAAAGTCATTTGCAAAATTGTGAGTTTTGTGAGAAAAAGATTTGCTTAGGTTGTAAAAGGATCTGCAGCAGTTGTGAGAAGACCTTTTGTCATGTTTGTTCTGTTATAAAGTAAGTTGCACTCCATTTGTATCATGTTTTAGTAAAAAGTGCTTACTATCTATACCCACCCATCTTGCAACTATTGCATATAGTGTGTCTTGTATCATTTATTTGTACTTGTATTTTAAAATTGGGTATAGACTGTATCAGAGGCGTTGTGGCACCTGTAGAGTAGGGTGGGCCAAGTTCAAAGATTTTCTGATAAATCTTGAAGCCTTTATCTTTACAAACAGTAAAAGTCAGAAGATTTTCTGTCAAAGCATTAAAATGTCCAAAAGTTGAGTGGGCCATGGCCCCCTGTCCCCCAGCTATGATGCCCCTGGGCCATATACATCAGATTTCCCATGTGTGTTTTTAGAAGTTGCATATTTACATATTCAAAGTTTGCTTTACATATAGCATTGCAATTACATAGTACTTAGCTTTGAAACTGACTCAAGAATAGTCCATGTTCTGACAGAGAGACAAGAAGTCTACATTTTTACTTGTTGTACATGATTCTCTGTGCATTGAACTTGTTGGCCGTCTATTCACATCCATATTTTCCTTTCCAAGTTGGATGCTGCTCCTAATTCTGCTGCTCTAGCAAGCCACTGTTTTCTCCATTTTATCTTAAGTCAATTCATATTCATTAATAATGTTTGCATGCTCTTTTTGCTTATTTAGTTTTATATCTGTTTGTTTCTCAGTTATGACCTTCGAGATGAAAGAGAATTTTGCCTGAACTGCAATGATTGACCACTGGCCAATGTTTCTATTTATATTGTAATGCCATTTTCAGGGTGATTTTTCCTTCACTTGTTATGTTTCTTTTGAAGTAACTGTAGATGCTTTAAAGTTTGAGGATTCATTAGTTGCATTGTGATTTTTTGTTTATGTGTCACATGTACATCATATTGCATATGGTCCCAAGTGACAGTTAGATAGTGCTGGAGTCAATAGAAAATATAAGGAATGATGTTTTTTGGATCTCCATGATATTAAGTATGGATCCCATGAGATTATCATGGTCAGAGTAGGTCATTAAGATGAAAGAAGAGAATACAAGCATTACTAAACAAACCAGTTTTATGCAAAAGTCCAACAATTCCAAAGATTTATGTGCAATAGGTTGAACATATATCCAGCCTTCATTTATACAGCATCATATTAATTTATGTTGATTTTTAAGAAATGGAGCTCAGCAGTTTGGTTATATCAAGTTGTAAACAATATACAATTCTTCAGCCTTCTAAATATGATGTATGAAATAAAATCTTGCAGCCTTTTGTGTGTTTGAAAAAGTGTGATGAGTTTCCTTATTTTTATCTTTGAAACTGACTTGCAACTTTTTGAAATTAGAGCCATAAGCTTAGCTCTACTTAGTTTTATGTAAATATTGAAGACATGTATATACATACTTTGTTATAAAACTTGTTTATTGTACATTAGATGCTCGCTGTTGTCACATTGCTATATTTCTTTCTTTATATTTCTTCCTGTCATCATTATCAATGTTCTGTTGGTGATATTCTTGGAGACATTTTCGAACTATTATGATATTAGGTAGATATCTAATTCAGTGTGCAGTGACACACCCAGAAGGGACCAGTTTATAGTTGTAACCAAGTGGCCCTCCCCAGTGCTTCTAGATCGTGCCCAGTATTGGTAAGTGAAGTAGAAATGTCTCCTTCTCTCATAGTGGATATAAAAGCTTGGGAATATCTTGCACAAAAGCCAGCAATAAATATGCCCTGCAGGGTTATTTTATCTTTGCTTGCCTGTCAACTTCAATTTTGCTGTATTCTCAGGATCAGGAGCATACTCAAGGATAATGTGACATTTCATTTTCATCTTAGACATTTTAGAAGGATTGCTCTTCAGTTTTACCTAATTTTTAGGAGCACATCCATCAAAGGCTTACAAATTAAAAGTTACTTTATAACTAAAACAATAAAATAGGTAGCCCATTAAAAATCCAATTAGGTACAACAATGTAAAAAAGGCATCCCAAAAGTTATCAATTGGCCCTTTCTATGGAAAAGAGCTTGTCCATGGCAATAAATGATTGCATAGCATATAATAAGAGTAAGCAAAAGGTCACAGTCATTAACAGCAGACAGCCAAACTCATTGTTAATTGTATTACTCACCCACAAATGACTGTCATTCAGGCCTTGAAATGAGAGGTGCTCGATCGACTCCACACTTGCCTCAAAAATTCTATTGGTTCAAATATTCAAACTCTTAGTGTTGATCAATTGCTTATATTTAAGATCTGTAATTAAGAGAAAGACTTTGCCTGAATCTTCCTTGAAGATCTATAAAGCAATAATCAAAAGTCCTTTCCCTTTCTCCCTTTTAACCAGAAGTTCATGCGTATAGTCACATTGTGGACAAAATTTATAGAATGAATTTTATCATGTTGTGATACTAAAGCAATCACACTGCTCCACATATTTAATTTCATATAAGCAATTATCGATGGAGCCCCTGTTGATCTCAAGTAATATGCTAAAATATGGCTTTATGGGCCCTTAAAAAGTGGCCTCAAGGGGGGTACATACCCACAATCCAACCAGCACACCACTACACAGTGTAGGAGCTTGATCAAGTGCCTTAATGAATTGAGGAGCTTGATCAATCAAGTGCCCAACTTTGCTCATTTCTAGGCCTGGTGTTATTAGCCTTGAACTACTAGCAACTTATTATTTCAATTCTCAGTCTCTTATGCTAGTCTTCAACAACTTATTTAGTAACTTTATTGCTTTTCGTTTTTGTCTTGGCTGTTCTAAAAGATATTTGAGGTGCTCCAACTCACAAAGAAGTCCAGGTGGTTTGCTCTTGGTTGCAACTTCACACAATTTTATTCTCCACACAATTTTAGTTTTTTTTACAAATCAATTAGGTGTATCAGGCCTTATCGTGAGCAAAATGCTATGTGTTCAGTAACTAGCACCTGTGAATGGTTTTATGTGTTCGATCACACAGCTAAGAAAATCCTTACATATGCATGTATAAGTCAAATCAAGAAGCAAAATAAGTGTAAGGTGCAACAAAGATAACATTTATCAAAAAGATTTGTTCAAATAAGGGAACTACTGTAGTTTAAACAATAAAGATAAAAGGAATTCTTCACCATCAGGCTTAATGATGCTCTTGATAGTCTGAAACAAGTGATGGTTGTAGTCAACATGCTAGGGTTTAAAGAATGACAATAAGATAAGGGCCAAAAGGATGAAATTGGAATTTGAAGTTACTAGAAGCCATTCAAGAACACCTATTTGTGAGTGCAATCAATTGCATGCACAATTTTAATTTCCACATGTGTGGGTGTGCGGAAGTGCAATCCAAGGCGCTAAATGACAAGGCCTGGTGTATGGTCATCAGCTTCTTATCATGCTTATAATGCACTATTTGAGCTTTGAGCCATCTGTAAAGAACTGAAACACTGTACAACTAAACCATGGTAATGTGAACATCAAACAATAAAAACATCATGGTGTATAAACTTGAGAAATAGATCATTTTACACAATGAAATACATGTACATTATAGAGACAAATGAAAGACCAGTCTCAACTACATTGACTTAAAATACTAAAAATGCATCTGTTCATGATGGTGGCTGTTGATTTTCATATGCATTCTTGTTTCGAAGTAGAAATGTTGCCAGATATTCAATTGGATCAGAGGGCCTACAAGCAACCAGACAAAATACAGTTTAAAATAAATGGAATACTATCACTATCTACACTGTCTAAAAGAATACTATCACAAACACCAGATTAGTTGTCAATAGTATTAAAATCAAGAAATATGCAGAATCTGTGGTCATTCTTATTTTGTACTTTATCACTATCTAATGTGACACGAAAATATTATCTTGATATTCATAAATAGAAAACTAACACAAAGCAAAAAAGAAAGGCTAAAAATTATCACTTTATCAAAATAAAAATATATTCTGTTTGCCTATATAGCTTCCAAATATATAAATCCAGTGTTTAGTAGATTCTGGGCACTTTAGAAATGAAACAGTATACAGAAAAAATTTCAACAAAGCTTAAGCAAAATATATTTACATACAAGTTGTAAGGAAAATCAGTTCTGTGAAATGCTTGTACATAGAATCTGTTCAAAACTTTTGCAACTAAAGCTGCTTGCATTTATATCTCCAAGTCTCAGAATATACAACTTTGGTAAAGTACCTGAAGACCTAAATATGACAAGTGATCTCAATCATTCAGGTTTAAGAGGATGAAGTTTGAAATGTAATAGCCACTCTTTCACAGTTCTACTAAGATGTAGAAACTACAAAATACAATTCTAATGGTTGTAATAATGATAACTGTTCTAAGCCTTAAAAATAAAAAATGGAAATCTTTTATCTGGTATTCTGCTTACCGCTCTTTTGAAAGTGCTATTAGTCCCTGAAGAAGGATTGGCACAACTGTCTGGTCAAGGTATGGTCTGGTTCCCATCCATGTGGCATCACGTCTTGCTCGCTTTGCATCAAGCGCATCCTTTTCATCAGAAATGATTTTCTAGCATCAAATAATTGAGACATAAATAGATGAAATGCTTGCAACACATTGGGATAGAGAATAAGGCTATACAAATTCATTTTCATTACAATCTTGAGGTCTGATTAGATGGTTTTTATGGTTTTTGGACAAGAAATCATTTCTCTTTGGCACCAACTATGCTGCAAATAATGAGCAGCCCCTTATTGGAATGAAAAAAAATCGACAAAAATGTTATAAAGCAAAACAAATTAGGATAATGCAAGCGCTATATTTGTGGTGGCATTACTACATGAATCAGAGTAAACTGATTATGATACCTGATTTTTGGAGTTATAAATATAAGGATTAATCAGAATACAATGGAGAAGAAGTGCAATATGAGCAGCTTTTAGCTTAATAGCTGAATTGCTTAGATTGCAGGAGTGAATCTTGGAGAACATTATGGTGCAAACAGCACTTATCAACAGAAAACATTTAAAATAATAAAAGGTGAAGTGGATCCAATAGATAGTAGGAATATAGGACAAAGTAAACATATGAGCTATATAGGGCATAAAATATGTTTCCAATGATCAAGAGGGCATGAAATAAACTTTTAGTGACATAAATGATAAAATTTCAAGTTGAGATATGCATAAGCCTCCAATTCCAAGAAAACTATATAGATACTATACTATGTAAAATATATTAATACAAAGCAATTTAGAAAATAAGAAATATAAGTATACTAACCAAAATATATAAACTGAAGTTGGATCAAATGACACATTTTATAAGTGATACAAATACTACATAACCAGAGCCACAAAAATAAATAAAGTCATATACAAAGAAAGTGGTATAAATAATTATATAAGCAATTTAAAAAATAGATAGGAGAGGTGATGTAAATACTTGTGTACAAAGATAATAGAACAGCTATAATGTGTAAGTAATTATGTGGATAACACATGAAACTAATTTTACCTAGGAGTTATAAGTACATGTAATCCATGCCTGGAGACACATGTGATCGCACATGTGAAAAATCACCCATGCCAACATCATTATTAACTGTGCAATTGCACATGCCAAATAGGAACTATGTTGTTGCAACTACAAAACTGGTGACTGTCACTTTTTGCTTTCCTAATTCTGCTCTATCCTGTTTTTATCCTAAATAAAATATTTGACATGCTTCAGTAACAAGAATCTCTCTTTTGCAAATACTCAAATCTTGGATCACATGTGAAAATCCAAATAAGTAAGAGCAATCACTCATGCAAACGAGGGTGCATGTGCAAATTGATGCTTATGCACCAATTTCTTCCAGGCATGGACTATAAGAGCAATCACTCATGCAAACAAGGGTGCATGTGCAAATTGATGCTTATGCACCAATTTCTTCCAGGCATGGACTATAAGAGCAATCACTCATGCAAACGAGGGTGCATGTGCAAATTGATGCTTATGCACCAATTTCTTCCAGGCATGGACTATACATGTAAAAATTTAAACCTGTAGAGTGTCAGTCAAGCCAGCCTCTGCCATTGGTGATGAAGCCTGGTTCTATATAAACAATAAAATAGAAATATATTGCTCAATATATCACAAAATATAATAGGCTCACATCAAATTATAAATTCAAAATTTACAGAAGGACATAGGGACACAGTGACTTATCCGTAGTGGTGGGAACTCAACACAAATGTAACTAACCACAAATGTTGGTGGATTTGCAGTTCTAGGTTACCCTAATTTTCCCAAAACCTATCCAAATCCTTGATTTGGCAAACATCTAAAACTACAAACCCATCCAAATGTTCCCCTCACAGCATAATTTTTAGAGTGGACTTGGAAAGAAAAATTAGTAAGGAGAATTGGGATACTTTGATGAGTTTCTTCTTTACAAGAGTATTTTTGGATTGAGATGTTCACAAGCAACCCAGCTCAGGCTTCTATCATCCCACTGAGCAACATACATACAATAAAAAAGAAGATAAGAAGCATTATAAAGCTTTAAGTTAGATAAGTTATTTGGCTTAAATACAATAACTACTACAGTGTCTCCAATAGACTGGCCCCCCTTCTATTGATTTCAGGAGAATTTTCCTTCCCCTCATTGCTTGTTAACACCCCCTCCTATTAAATGTTACAAATAAATCATTATTAGAACACACAGAAAATTAAATTACCTTTTCATAAAATAATTTACCAGCATGAAACACCTTCTCTTAGCACTCCTTTTTTATTGAAAAACTGCTGACAAGCATACCCCCTTCTATTAGCTCCTTCTTTTTATTGAAAACTAGCTGACATGAACATTTACCTTCTATTAAAAATTGGTTGATATGAGCACCCCCTGATATTGCCTCCCCCTTCTATTAGAGACACTAGAGTAGGTGTGTAATCATTTGTATGATATAATACTAGACATTAAATCCTTTTTAGCAAGACCAGTGGTTTTAGACAATCACCTTAAATTAAGTGCTGTTCATTTTAAGTTATAAGTTATAAAAGTTAAAAAATAAAATTTAAGTTAAGTTATAAAAATATTAGAGTATGGTCTATGATGGTTAATCAATTTCTCTCAAGGTTTGCAGATTTGATTTGTTTCAAATGCCCCCTTGCTTACAGTCCCAGATCTGTAGCATAAAACTGTGCTTTTGAATACTGTCAAAAATTAACAGAAGTCATACTTTCTAACAAACAAAAGTTCTGCCTTAAGGTTATAAAAAACAATTTATAATGATTTATAAGTTGCAGGATAAGTACAATCATACCATTTCCTCTCTATTCTGATCTCCTTCCATATCTGCAAAAATGAGAATTTATTGGCAATACATAGATATCTAGATTGAAGGATAATCGGTCAATAAAGCTGAGAATAAAGCAAAACTTTAACATCAAACCAATAAAGTCAGTCAGTGGCATGGTTCAGTATGTCCGAGATAAGCCTTGTCACCGTGGTAACACCAATTCCACTTTTAAAGTATTCCGAGCCTGTCGCCTGCAACAGCTTTTGTCGCCAAGTTTAAATTCTCAAGAAATGCTCCAAAGGCAAACAGTAAAATAATATTCTTATTCACCTGTCTCAGGTTTGAGCGCGTCTAAATTTCCATTGCCATCTGCCGCCATTTCGATTCTGCTAATGGCACTTCAAAACTAAGGTTACAGCAACAACAAAATAGCGACAACATGCTCTTGGGAACCCAATAGTAGGGGGGGGGGCGCTTGATTGTAAATTTCGAAAAATTCACCACCCACTACCACTTATTAGCACCCTCCAAAATAACGACCTTTGCAGAATTTCCACCTCCCTCATTTTATTACAATAAAGATTTCAAAGTTTGTCATTTGTCATTGTATGGGAAGCCAAATGCAAGAACATTTGTCGACAGGATCATTTTGGATGGAAACCACCATTTCTGTCATGAAATATTTGAAATTATGGAGCAACAACAGCTGTACCCTAATTGTTTCTTTTGTTTTTCTGCTCCTTTTTCGTTCTATCCCAGTGGCATCTGCAGCTAGGACTCAGTGACTTTCATTCTCGCGGCTGGTGTCACAGTGAAATATTATTGAAGTTTAGCAGTTTTTTTCAATTTATATTTTTAGTTATAAACAAGAAAAGCGTTCTTAAAAGGAAATCAAACGAAATACAGTGGTTTTTTTTAACATGGAAGGAAATCCAAACAAACTATAAAAGGTAGTAGCAAGTTCAAGTACACACTTGTAGAGATATTTAAAAAGTAGCTGTTGACAGTCAATTGTCTTTTAGCAGTTGCAGGAATATTAATAACTGTTCATCCACTTCACTTTTTCAAATTAAATAATTGCAAAATTTTTCAATCGTTTAGGTTCCCATACCGTTGATTGAGTTCCGCCTCCTATCTATCAAAAACCCCCAATACTACACTGCTTATGGAAAAAAGCATACCGCTCAAATTATGCTTTTTAACACAATGTCAACCACATTCCTTATCATGCCCCCTTGCTATTGGAAGCCTAAGAGTAACCTAGTCTATAATTTTCCAGGCCACTCAGAAAAAAGGTTCGTGGGAGTGTCAAACTTTTACGATTGTGGAAACTCTCTAAACTTCTTTCGCTTGTCAGAGAAGGGAGAATGAAGTGAGGTGGAAAGGAAAGCGAAATGAGAGCAATTGGGACAAAAAGCATATAGAGGATAAGTAAAATTTGTATCTATGGATAAGATCGATACACGTTCGTTTTTATAAGAAAAAAGTTTATAAGAAAATGAGGTTCAAATGCTCAAGATCTTAAGAAAATCGTAAGAAAATCACGAGGTTCAATTTCCAAAATTAAGTGATTTAATTCGCCAAAAATTGATATTTCGTAGTTATTGCATTCAAAATGTTAAAGATGGAATTGAAATTCTAGTATACACGATAAACAAAGAAACTGTTACCCATTTTAGCCAGTTTATTTCAGAAAACGTTAAGAAAAATTTAAGAAAATCTCAGGCTCAAAGTTAAGAAAATTGAGGCTCAGGCAAATTGATGTTTTTCTTATAAAACAAAACGTGTATTCAGGGAAAAGAAAAAGCTCTATACTCAGGAATGACCATAGCGTGCTATCCCCTTATTTCATTGATTGACTTTGACAACTCTTTACTCAGGTGGACAGTGGACCATCATATAGGTTTGTATAAAGTACAGTAAATTCTCTTTTTAGCTCCCTATCTCCAATAAGCTCCCCTTTTTGAGCCAAGAAATTTATTAAGCTCCCCCTAGAAAATATTGAATACTACCAAGCGTAAGTAAGCTTCATAGAAGTAAGTAAACTAGGCTGGATCACGCTTTGAAAGCAATAGTTCTCAAGATATCAAGAATCAAAGTCATTCATTGACTTACTGCGGATAGCAACGGTCTATATCAACGGTTACTACACAATTTACTCTTTACACGGGTGGAAAGTGGACTATCATATAGGTTCTCATAAAGTAGGTTGTATTCAACTAAAACTCATAATTCCTTCAAAGCAAATGCGCTCTAGCTATTTGTTAAGCAGCTTAAAGCTTTGTTTATCAGAAGGTGGCAAGGCATCACGTATTAGCAAGTCTGTTTGTGCAATGGAAAAACTGGATATAACGCCAACTTCGCAGCAATTCAAGAGCTATTTGCCATAAAAATCATTGAAAATTAAGTAAAGAGCATGGAAATGTAGCCTAAATTAGTAATTCATTTTCACTATTAAGTATACAAAGTAGAAGGTCTTCCACTACGAAGATTTCCACTTTAATGATTTCCTTGAAATCCATTTCTGAGTGGCGTACTTGCAAAGAAATTACTATATGTCTTTCCAGTGTCTTGCATTTTGACAGTAAACAAGGCCATATTCATAGCGTTGGCAACGATGCAAAAAGATGATCAAACAAGAGACACAGCTACGTCAAAACTACAGGCTGAGGTGCAAATCCAATGACATGTACAAGAAGGCTATCATTTCACTGACCTGGAATAGAAAAAAGACGAATAGATCAAAGGCTGAACAGGATATGAGAATGAGAAACAAGGAATAGACAAAAAGATTAACTACAACAGAAAAAATGAGAACACGCTACAATGTATTACACTACCCACTCTTTCCAGTGTGGAGGCTACAGGCTTTTGCATTACTTAGAAAGGCTACCCAGCATAAACATCTTCAAGGACCCGAGCCATATCGCTACGTCATTGCTCTTTATAGATATCAAGGTTTACATCAAGCTCTTTAACTAACAGAGTTAGTTAAAGAGCTTGATGTAAACCTTGAAATTTATAAAGAGCAATGACGTAGCACGCTATATTGCACCAGGACAAACATCTATAAAAGAGTAATCTTTGAAAGATGTATCTGCAAAAAGTAAAAAGGAATCTAGATTGAAAATAAGCATTAAATTAAAGAGGAAGTTCTCGGTGAAGAAAAAGAAGATGAAACTCTGATGGTTAATTGGATGAGATAGTCACCATATTGACAATAGCTAGTATTGGAATAAAATTTCAAATTTATAGAACGGGAAATAAGAAGTAAGTGAATTGTGAGAAACGTGTAGCAAAATGCGCAACTTAAACATGAACTTTTGGGTGAACAGAAAATAAGAGGGTCGTTCAACATCTCATGTGAAGAAGGTGTAAGGCAATTACTTTAACTTGGGAATTTCTTTCTCATCTGATATACAGAATGTCGAGCAAAAACAGAACCATTCATCCTATGCTTGGAGATAAGCTGCGCCGAGTTATCAATCAAAAATACATCTCATTAGCAAGAAATGCTACATTCTAGGCAGAAGAGCTTCAATTAAACAAGAAAAATGAGCCCAGGGAATCTCCCTTTTGTGTTTAAAAACAAAGAAGTGTGCATCAAGCATAACCTCTAAAGTTTCGATTTTCTAAAAAAAAGAGAGTCTTCTTCAAAACTTTAGCCTAATAAAGGGTAGGAAGTACTTCTGTCGGTGATAGAGGGGACCCATAAAGGGTGTCCGCACCTTAGGGGAGAGAGGGGGCTAGCAGCAATGCGGACAAAAGCAGACAGGGGGAGGGAGTCTCATTGTAAGTAGACATTATTTTCAGTGCAGTCTCTTTAAGTGAGGAGGGGACATTAATAAGCCATTTTGTCATCATCTTCTTTTATTAAAGATTGAAAACTAAAGAGGCAAGCTATGAATAAGTACAGTATACGAATTAGTTTAAAAGAGTAGGTAAGGAAAAGGGGAGGGAGGGGGTTGAAAGCTGGCACAAATGTGCGGACAGCCTTTATGGATGACCCCCTATGTAAACTCCCTTCTATGAGATAGAAGTCAAGAACAATCACGAATGTAAGTTACAATACCGATTTGCTTCCTTGATTGTTATATCCATAGTGGCCACCACTTGCATCTATACGACAAAGTACTAAATTATTCATCTTTGGATGGTTCATTTCAAGACTACGCAATTTTGCAACGAACTTGAGAGGCATCCAGGCAGGCACCCGTTCATCATCAGCGTAAGTCTTAATGTATATTGATGGAAAGTTCTAAAATGAAGAGAGCAAATAAACGACAGTTGAATAAAAAAGTATTACGTTTTGTTGAATCCAAAACTTATAAATAGCTATCACTGTAAAAACCTTAATTCATGCAGGAACTAATAGTTGTTGAATACAAGAAGGGCTTTAATAAGCAAATTATGTTTGTTTACCTGGAAAGACAGATACCGACAACCTTAAATTCCATTAGTAATTACCAACAACTTAGGAAATGGGAATACCCTATTTTGAAGCGATTATCTAAGTTGAACTTATTACAGAATGCCTAGTTCTTTATCATATATTACCTTCTCTATTCTAAATCATAAATTTTTAATTTGTAACGTACACATGGTTTAAAAATTGATTGCACTTGCAACTAAGGATGTCGTCATACATTGGCTCCATTCGATCATCTTGTTAATGAGAATACAAGATTGAAGTAGGTATTCAGCTGGTATTACAATAAACCAACCTTAAGTGATATTGTTGCGAGAAATCAACAACCTTTATTGAGTAAATTGCGAAAAGATCGAATGGGAAAGATCAACATTCTGGAAGAGGTAAGTGAACTGAGTCAAATTGACAAGGAAATTACATCAAGTTTATAATGGTGAAAAAGAAAAGTGCGAAAAGGAAACGTTCCAAAAACTTCTGTGCAACCACCTGGATTCCTGACAACAAAGCTGACATTAAATCTAGGCTTCTCCCTCACTGCTGACGTTGCTGACGTTGGATAAATGTAACGATGGGAAGATAACGAAAAATGGCATGAACCTCTTATTTAAAATTTCAGCCTCATAATCAGCAGTATCTCCTAGCAACAACCATCAGCAACCAAGTAAATCCAACGGACAGGTGCTGTTGTTATTGTGCAGCTTGTAAACGAGAGGATATTAGTGCAGGATGGCTTTCTTTAATCTTACACAACTAGGAGTAACAGATACTGTTAGACATTCGTTGAAAGAGACACCCCAAACAGATACAGGCAGCATAAGAACTACTGCAGCTCCGAAAACTAGTTCACAGTCTCAAGGTTCCCACGCTGTTTACACTCAACGATTAATAAAGCACCAAAGGCCTAGTCACGCTCCGAATGAAATTTATCGGAAGCCAGTAACTTCTTCACAGGAGCATGGATGGTGGATTGAGGGGGATAGAAATCTGGCATGGACCAAAGGTGAAAGACACGTTCGAATCAACAGCGAGATGACAAGATTTGTAGATGAAATGGCTCTCACAGATAGACATTTTTCGTTATTTTGAACGGAAATGGTTTTTGGAAGTGAATCTCCTGGTAATACCCTAAAAAGGATGCAGCTGTAGTGCTTTGACCTTTAATCTACATTTTTAGATAGCAAAGAAACATGATAGCGTATGACGTGATAAAATTTTATATCTTTTATTATTCTAGACATATTTTTAGAAATAGATATTAGTGATACAATGAAAGGTGATTATTTTGAAAAAATTTCTATTCTCAGCAGTATAAAGATATTTTATCGTTTAAATTGACAGTTGTCTACTAAATTAATATGAGCCCGCAAGCGTTGTTCAGTTAAGTTTATATTGCAAAAAAATTATCTGCACCAGACTTGGGTGTGTCCAATGAAGTGCGGTTCTACTCTAAACGTTATGTTTTCAATTCACATGCGCAATGCTTATCAGATATTTTTCACTGTCTATTATTGCGGGAAAGGCAATTAAGATATGGATGAGAAGAGTATAAAATTGAGACACTAATTCCATGGCGATTCAGATAGCAAAATAAGTACAAGCATCACAACGAATGTTGTACATCAGGAAGGTGGGATCAAAATCTTTAAAGCTTCTGTTCATTTGCCAGGTTGGAAAACTCTAGAGTGAATCCATTTGTCCTTTATCCTCTTCAAAACTGTGTTTTGCTGAGCTTATCCAAATACCTGTTTAATGTGCTATGGAACTTTTACCCCTAGATGTACACACTACTGTTAACCAAAAGGACTATATGACTATTAATACTGATAGTTTATCCTTTCAAAACAATAATAACATTTGCATATTATTATTGCTGATACTATTATTGATGTGCTTCATCATATGCAGAATCTACAGATACCATGATAACTAAGGAAAGCTAAGCATTGAGTCAGAGCTTTCTAACCAGCAGAGATTAGTAGGGCCTAGTAGCAATGTTTATGATCACATTCCACTATTCTGAGCTTCTATCTGGCTTCCACTGAAGCATGCTTGCATATTGTAATTAGGGCATCAGCTCATATATTGATTTCTCATAGTTAATGCTAGACTTCAAATACAGGCCATAAAGAGTGCAATTGCAAATATATGAATTGCCTTGAAGTGTAAGAAATATAGTAGGATTTGAGCTCACCTTGATTTGTTTCAAGTTGTGGAGTGGACAATATGATTCTATGGTATCATAGTCATCCTTTGAGTTCCTGGATATTGATAAAATTTCTCTGCTAATGAATACACATCATTGTTATTTAGGGAAGTGAATTGTGATCTTAAGCTATGTTGGCCTATAATTCATATTTAACTATGCTGCAAAGAAAGAAAATTGAACTATGTCATAGACAGAAGATTTGGAACCTCACAAGAGTTCAGCTAACTCACTATTCAAGAGTAAAATATTTGCAGAGTATAATAAAATAGTAAACCAGTAAAAATATATTTTAAACAGTCTCTTTTTAAATAGCATAGAAGTGTCTGACTGATGGATACAGGAATCAGGGGCAAATGTTCCATATACTCCCCACTTTTCACAAATTTGTATGTAAAGTTCCCCTTTCCAGCTAACATTGTTGAAATTTTTGCTCATGAATTTGCCTTTGAATGCATGTGCTCCCATTTTTTGTATGCTTCCTATATCTCTGGTTTACCCATTGCAAAATACTTAACAAATAGAAATAACCACATTTATGTAATTAGTTCTATGTTGGTACCTTCTCAGGTGGCTTAGAAACATAGGCAACAATAACATTTCTTACGCTGGGTTTCCCCATTCCTCATATTCTTGTTCTGTCAAGTAGGAACTTCCTTTCACCATGGAATTTAATACATCAAGAAATGGAACCTGAAGATGAAAAACTTAGCTTCACATATTATAAAGATCAACAGAATTGACACATATTGATAAAAAAACTGGGCAACAAACTTAGAAAGAACATCACATGCATCGCTCCTCTTACATATCAGAACCACTAAATCATATGCTACATTAATACTCTTTATGTTATGAAATTCAAACAAAAGTTATCAACACCAACAAAAACAGATTTAACAAAGAGTGGGTAGTTGAATGGGTTATTAAAAAAAACATTTAATGATGATTATTATGGAGAATAAATACCATAGTGAAACTTTACCAAAATCCTGCTTGCACTTATCATACTGCCACTAAGGGAATATTGATACATAAAGTATCAGAGGTGTGCCAATACAATTTGCCTTAATTTTCGTTTATTCAATAACATTCAGAAACGCTGAATGAATCATGATTTCAGAAAAAACACAGCTCATCAACAACTGAAAGTAACTCCATGTGATTTGGGATTTACTAAAAAGATTGGCAAGCTCTGAAATATTCAGATTATGAGATATATCCCAAACTTTGAAAAAAGGGATTTCAGAAAATTTGCTTGAGTATGCTCACTGTTTGGAAGCATTGAGGGATACTACAACCCAAATCCCATGAAGCTTTGCCTCTGGCTACCACTGTTGGCATCCAGAGGTGTAGCTACTGGGGAGTTTGGGGGTCTGAGATAAGGAAAGATATGGCCACAGCTTGAAGAATCCCAACCCGTATTTTACTTCACATTGATTGTAAGAATAATGATATACCTTCAACATTGCAATATAACTTTAACAGATGAAGGTGTATACTTATACTAATCTATGTAAAAATTATCTATTGTTTCCATGAATCATCAAAACCCATTGACATGCATCCAAGTAAGCAGATTATAACTCTATTTCCTGCCTCTCTTTCTTCCTCTCTCCCTCTCTCTCCAGGGCTAAGCTGGTAGGGGGTATGGGGGTGCAGTGCCCCTTGATGATAAAAAGTGTGGACTCTGTCAGGGGAGTTTTTGGCTACTTGTATATTGGTTAGAAAATCCAAGGCCTTGAAGTACTAGATTCCCTCCCCTCAATAATTTTCTGGGGTTATATGCCATAAATATAGTGATTTCTAGGCATGCCAGGCCTTCCAATCATTCATGGACAACACCCATTGTTGGTCAACTATGCTTAATGTCTCCTCCTGCAATTTAAGCACCCTTGCTTTGGCTCTGTTCTTTCTACCTGATTATCAAAGCACTACAATACCTGAAGCACTGCAGCTTGAATGAGTTCTGGCAGCTCATTGCAGATGACAGCTGCTGCTAAGCCACCAGCACTCACACCATATACAGCAGTTTTGCTTGGCTGAGAAATTCCAGACTTGTGCAGACTGTACAGGCTTGCACCAAGATCCTAGTAAATCACAAATGACATTGCTTTCTCAGTGTTCTAAGATATAACAAACTAAATAGGCAATAATAGATTGAACAGCAATGTAAGTCAATGTGTCTGTGTCAAACGTGGGTTTAGTAAGCAATAAAACTTCAGGCTCAATATGCTTTCTATAATGTCGTTAATCATCAAACTTTAAGTATCAAAGAAATATTGCTAGTGAGTAAGTCAATAAATTAAAAATTATGTCAAGAAAAGAGACAATCAAATATATGCAATGTTGAAGTAAATCAATTCTTTCTTATATTGTCTACCAAGAAAGGATGCTTCTACTACCATACACCTGAAATGTCTTTCTCTTTCCATCTTTTGTTGCTTGTTTGTACCAGGAGCGGCCAAATTCACCACCACCTCTAAATTGGAAATACCCATAATTACAAACCTTGGAAAGGGTAAACACCAGTAGGATTGAGCGGGCTTTCCATTCTACTTATTGTGCACATAAATAGTATTTATGTTAAGTTAGTTCTTTACCTTTTGAGCGTATTATAAAGCCATGTAAGTAAATAGTTGGTGTAAATTAGTAAAACAACAGTAAAAAAGTTTGATTTGATTTGATTTGATGTAAAAAGGCGTTTCTGAGAGTTTACTGCTAAGCACGAATTCTGTAGTCGTTATTTTGAAAGTGTGCAATGATAGCGTGCACGTTTTAGCTTTATTGCACGTAGTCCAAGCTTTGCAATATTTCGTTATTAGCCAAGGATGCATATGCAAGCTTTTCTTAGTGCAATCACACACTCAAATTATGTTGCGTGTGCTAATTATCACACACAATGTATTTTGCACACGAAAAGGACCGACATATGTATATTTGCGTGTACATACTTGTATCTATACATGCATTCATACACAGCTTTCTACGAAGCATGTCATAGGCAAATGCTTTCAATTTAACATACTCTGAATGACTTTCAAAATCACTACAACATTTATCTCTATCTCCCTAGCCTTCCAGGTAAAAACGAGCAGAATATTACAAGAAGCTACAAATAGATAAGCTCATAGCTAAAAAAACCTGAACTGACCTAACATGAGGAAAAGCAAGAATCCAACCATTTTCCAGCAAAAATGCATTAGTAGCTGAGAACCTCAAATCTGCAGCAATTCCATATGCTCCTTTGAAAACAAAAGCGTTTAGCTTATTGCAATGTGTTAAGAACGATACCCGATGTTCGACCACAAATACCCCCAGAGCAGACTTAAATCCAGGAAAAGCTTCAGAACTGTGGAAACCCTAATTTATCGGCTTTCTGGCGTCTGAAAGCCTGGAACGAACTGGAAACCTACCCAAATGAGGCAATCCAGCCGCCAATTGAAGAATTACCAACTGGGACTGATCTTCAAAGAAAAGACTGGGTGTCGTTCAACAGAGCAAGAGCCAAGGTAGGAAGGACTGCCAGTACCCTGCACAAGTGGAAACTCGCACCTTCTAGCGAATGCACGTGTGGCCACCCCAACCAAACAAGCAACCACATTCTCTCAGAATGCCCACAGGGTCCCCACTGCACCGATGAAGATCTCCGAGAATGCAACGAGACAGCCCGAGTTTGGATAACTCATTGGCGCGATGAGATATGATGATGAGAACGATATCAATCTTGAAATTTTAGTTAAACTTAGGTATCAAAGGTAGAACAAATTAAAAATTGCACTTATATCAAATACACTAATATCAAATGAAAAAACGTAGTATATTACGGCAAGGAGCAAAGCAGTAAAGGAAGAACTAATAAAAAGATTGGCTAATGGCGATAATGCATTCGGAAACATCCTCTATTCTCAGCAAGATTGTTAAAGAAAAATTTAGAACTGCATATAACATCCAGCGATGCTGTGTTGAAGAGTTAATTATTAATTGCAGATGGAACTGAGCTACCTGCTTTTGGTAAAAAGGGGGTGGATAAATGCTACCATCTCTTTAACTCCATTTCTGGTTGTGTTTCTCCTATCATTTCATTCTTAAATCTATCATTTTTACTGCTATTTTCTTTTTACACCATTGGGCCACTGTAGAACAACCTTTAAAACCACACAGTTTTCCCGTAAGAACTGAACAAAAATTTTTGGAACTGGACATTTTGTGTGGACCTGCATGTTAAAAACCCTGATTCTCAGTTATGATAAGCCTTTGATTTTGGACTAGGATGTCAATACTAAAAAGAAACAAAAAAACAGGCAAAACTAGAGTATATGTGCAATAAGATCTATTTCAACCCGAATGAAAATCATTGCAATACCATTACGTATAGCTAATATAGTCAAAAAAGGTACGTGTCATGCTGGGCAGAGGGGTAAGGTGGCGCATGCCCCCCGAGATCATATCTTGAAAGGCTACAACGCGATATTATATTAGACCAGGGGTCTGGAACTTTTTGGCCGAGAGAGGTATGGAAGCCTCATACTTAGAAATGGCTTTCCATGAGAGCCATACAATTGGGCATTGGTGTAGCGTGGGACCACAAAATCTTCTAATTCGATACAAACTTGACAATTCGGGCTATATGACAACTGAAGACGACATAAATGGTAACTGTGAAAGGCCTTTATGGAGGTATTCACTGCTTTGCAATGCTTTGAATAAGAATCTGCTAAGATTTGTCTACGAGACAGAGAGCCAGATGCAGTCTTGAAAAGAGCCACATGTGGCTCGCGAGCCATAGGTTCCCGACCGCTGTTTCACACTCTTTGAGGTCCAAGGGGGGGGGTGCTATTCTGAGATGGAGGGTTTCCCAATTTTCTCGATTACGAGAGTACACCCCTAGAAGATAACATCCCAGCACGCCACTGCAAGGGGTGATCCTTGAAACATAAACAGAAAGTGAATCTATTTGCATTAAATAGCACCTGACGAATCGCCACCAATAGCTACTCTTTTCCATAAACCCTACCTTGAGAATTCCTAACTAGATAAGTTAACTGTACTTCAATACCTACCATAAACTGTAGCAAAAAGTGGTGCATTTTGAAGATCTAATTTCTTGCGATAATAGATAGTTGTTGGAATAGTTGCACCATCCTGAACAAAACAGATAATGCTTTAAGTATTCGAATGGGAGGACAATAATCAATTTTGATATTAAATAAATACTATTAAGCCGCATGAAAATAGCTTTGAAATATTATACAAGCAGGGGTGATTTCTAGGGGGGCGGAGCCTCCCTTGTTTAAATTTCTGCTCATTTTGGGGGCTCAGCCCCCCTAAAACTCTTGCATTGGCTTGGCTTTTCAGAGTTTATTGGACTTGCTTACAAAGTGCTATGATCAATTGTGCAGTGCTACATAGGTATTAAGGCAGTTTTTATTGTTGATTATACTATATCAGTATTAAACTAAAATATCATGTTTCCATCTTTGGAAATATGGGCGTGGTTGTAGCTGGGCCACACCCAAATTGTGGGCGTGGTTGAGCCCAGAGCCCCCTTGTTAAAATTTTTAGAAGTCACCACTGTGTACAAGATGCAATGCTGTCTAGTAGCTTCACTCCTCACAGTACTAGGCAATTAGAAATTGCATGACGAAAAACAGGAATGCATTAAGAAGTACTCATGGTGGGCATGTAAAAAGGCAATGATATCTGCTACAATTCTTTCTAGGTTCCTCTGCCTTCAGTCTTGCAAAGATGCTAAATTAGCTATTAAACATTTTTATCTGGTAACTGATTCAGCGGCTAAAAACGTCGGGTAGTGCAGGGGTTGGGAAGTTTTTCGTCTCAGATAGCCATTATAGCTTCATATTGCAAAATGCAACTCCATGACAGCCATTAAATATTTTTTAAACACTAAATACGATTAAATGCATGTATTATTTTCAATAGAACAAGTTTTGTAGCGAACGAAAAAATGTCAGGTACAATTTTTCTGTGAGCCAAATAGCCAGATGCACTCATCAAAAGAGCCATATCTGGCTCGCGAGCTACAGGTTCCTGACCCCTGGGATAGTGCGTTTGAATTGACCGGATGGTCAGGGTGGGGGGGGGATCTATGAATTAGTTCCACTGAAAGAGTCCTTCCTAACCATTTAGCTTCAAGTTAATTAGCTACCTTTTTAGAACAGGTTCTTAATTTTTGACATTTTTATTTCATTATAAATTCCTTATAATTGCTTGTTGGCTGAAATGAGATTTTCTAATGTCTCTGTCCTACGATTTAATTCTTTCCAAACAAAACTGAATATCTTTATAGTGTTTTGCATGGCTATCTGAACGCTTAAAGAAACATGTTTTCTTCATTTATTGTCAAGAAGAACATACTTCTGCAACACTGAATGGCAATCTGATTAATTCTAAAAGGTTCTGGTCATAAAGGAAACATCATACAATTTTACACTAAACCTGACTAATTGCTTCTACCACTTGACAGTCAAAGTCCTCAGGATTCCAGGTAGAAGGAGACTTTGATAGTTGAATCTACGACAAAATAGCTAGAATTCAAAAAGACATTTTATTGAGCTCTAATTGAGAAAACTTATGAAGCAAGTTAATTGTCATTAGAAAATTTTAAAGACAAACTAATATGTACTTGGAGAGACTCCACAAACTGTAAAAAGTTCGAAGATTGTCACCAAAACGCACCAACTCAAAATATATATGTACATACTGTTTCCAGATTTGATCTGTTTATTTCAAGCACTTGCAATGGACTGATAGGTGACGAAATTGCTATCGTTACAGCCTCACAATATGGATTCTATAAAATACAGGTATTTCTGTCGATTATAATGAAGGTACAAGGAAGTAGGACAGAAAATATAGCAGGAGTGTCAAGCACATAATAGAATTTTTCTATCTTTAAAATTCCTCTTTCTTTGAGTAACAATTCAACATAACACATTTGGAGCAGATGTTAAATGATAAATTAAAGGAATGCAAGGCTTTCAGCCAACCCTCCTTCTGAAACAAATAAGAGAAGCAACTCAATTATAGACCCACATATTTCATATCTACATAGATACAATCAATAAATGAAAACTCTTTTTCGATAAAATACTCAAGTTATTTCAGCTATAGATTAGCAATAGCAACAAAATTAGGACTCGCTGGAATAATGGGCCTAAAAAGATATGCCTGTACCTGATTCGAGAATGATTCCACTATCGATGGATGATTTGAAACCTGAAATTGAGATTCCGTCTTAACATACGGGGAACTATAGTGATAGAAAAACATAGGAGAATGTGATACAGGAGTGCATCATTGATTCCCTAAAACTGGTTGCACATGATGCCATCTTACTCATAATCGATTAAAGGAAAGCAATGCCAAAAAGATGATGGTACTAAAATCAAAATAGAAGTATTGACTTATCCATCATTACTTTAACAATACTACGTGTATCTAAACTAAAAAGGTTTTCTTCAAATTCCTCCTTCGCAGATACATATGATACCATGAATATACGATCTTCCAGAATGAACGGGCAAGTGGGTATTTTTCTTGTTTTTGCAGATTTGCACGAATAGTGGACATTATATTGTAGCATCCTGTAACATGTAAAAAATTAATAAAAAATAATACATAGGCTTACTTGGACAGTTCGGGTATCTTCGTTGTTATCCATAGGGATAAAAGTGAGTTGAGGAACAAGGGTATTTAGCTCACATGCTACAATACAGCCCGCCAATATCTCCATATCTAAAATGAACTTCTGCAAAAAACGGTTTTAATCAACATTAAAAATGCTATCAACAGGCATATAATAACAACATTGTAGCTCATAACTCAGCTTTAATACCCATTATGTGTTACTGAAGATTGGGATAATTGGAAAACTACGATCGCAAACTTTTTATGAATTCTTAGGATATTTTCAGCATAAAAATGTCCTCTAACACCGAGTGAGTAGTATTTCCATGCTTTTTTGTCAATTTTGTTAACTTTGTTACGCATTTCACAATTTGCAGTTTTGGAGTATTTTGTTACTTGGTTTATTGATATAAAAGCAATGCTTCTCAATTATTTTTTTGAAAAGCTCTCATGTAAAGAGAAAATATTTTGCACTCCCCTTACTAATCACTATAACTAAGATCACTATAAGTATAAGTATACATATTCCCAGGGTTTGACGTGACCTCTATAGCATCATATCACGCTCCTCAAGGGGGATAAGCCTTACCATTTGAGAAATGCTGATACAATAGGATTAAGCTCATATTTTCCATGTCCAAGACTTCTGTTGGATTGATGCTGTTATGTTTTAAAAGAACTTTACAACCTTCAAATTATTCACTTCTTAAATTTCCTTTAATGCCATTAATAATATCTTATGCTAGACTTGAACTCCAGAAAAATTTTAGGAAATTTAGGGTTTCTTCTTCAATTTTAAGAATAACTTAGGATCTTCAAGAAAAAAGGTAAAATTTTAGAATTTTTAGGATTTTAGGACCTACTGGGAGGCCTGAACATGCTGCTATGTTCAACAATACTATAAACATGAATTAAGTGCAGAATGCTGACACTTCCACAAGAATAGCTGTCCACTGCACATTGAAATACCCGTTTTATGTTTTCTCAAGAAACATAGATTATGGACCCAAATGATAACACTAAGCTATATCAATAAGAGAGTTGAAAACTTACTATGACCTACTATCGATTTCCTTGAGATTCAACAAAAAAAATTGGACGGTACTTTATGATTTCTTCAACATAAAGTCCTTGGTTAGAAATTAAGTGGTAATTTAATAGGAGCAATATTGCGGAACCAACCACGAATAGGATGTGTACCTGCTTGTCTGGTGCATACATTGTACGCCAAGAATGTATTGAACCATCTATGGAGGCTGTAGAGATCTATGAAGCAAAATTTATATATAGGAGTTAGTGCTAAACTTACATACTGTATTCCCTCCTATTAACACCACCCTCTAATAAACGCCACATCCACTGGGTGGGTTGATGGAAAAAGCGATGCTGAAACAACATTATTTATTGAAGTAAATATTTTTGCTCGTGGAACATTTGTAGAACATCTAGAAATTCTAACTACACAACAGATACATACCCCTAGTAGTCATATACATCCAATGAATGGCATACCTAAGCTCTGCAAATTTTATTAACGCCGAGGCGCTTAAAGAGGTAACGTGGTAATTGATAATGATACACACGAAATAAAATACTTTCACTTAAAACGTAGTTTAGTAGTGTAGATTCTCTACTGAGTTAGCACACTGAAATTGTAGTTTTTAAATCAGTTGATAAATATCGTCCTAGTTCGAGTCTAAGAGCCTTTCTGCTTCAAGTTACTTTGCCGTTAGTGTAAGCTTGCATGGGGTTTCACGTCAATTCTTTTGAAAGGTGAAAACCAGAGTAAACATTCACTATTGCACGTAATATAAAGTCTGATGTATTTTCCAAAAACAAACACCTAAACCATTCAGCTACAATTCCTTGCTCACATATATACGTTCAAGTGTCTAAATTAGTGGTGCTCAAACGAGGCTCTGTGGAACACTAGGGTTCCGCCATTGACCCTCAAGGCTCTGACAGAAGTTAAAAAAATGCTATGATCGACAGTAGGTTTTAATTCTCCTGTGTAGATATATAAACAGGGGCAAAAAGGTTGAAAACCACTGGCCTAAAGCAATGTTAAGTAACGAAAGTAACAATATAGAAATAGATGTAGCCTCAAATAGACCCAGTATGCATTCTGAGACTTATGCTTGCCACAGATTCTAAGCCAATATTTATCTAGATAAGAATGGATCACCATCTGAATTAATAGAACTGTGGCAAACTTGGCGTTAAAGCTGATAAAACTCGCCAGAACTCGCTTAATTACAATTGAAGAGTTGCTATAGATGTTCGTGCACGCCGCAGAGCTGACACAAAATGGGTTTAGAATGGATAGCATACCATGTAGTCAACGTGAGTGCGATCATTTTTTAGTGCATAGAGATGATTATCCCAATGGTCAACGAAACATTCACAGCCATCCTCTCTTTTAAGCAAGCAATGAAATCCTCTCTCTGGTCTATTGGCATCCATAAAATAAACCTGAAGGTAGTTCGAAAAGAGTGATGTCAGAAGAAGATTACAATTAGAAGCAAATCAGTGGGTATTGTTAAATTCACATATAAAACTTCATCTAACGGTTGGCGTGTATAACATAGGTAGATATGGCAAGAGTCAAACTAGGTATAGTTTCAGGGAAGAACCATTCTACGATAATCATATTGGTGAATCTAAAATAGACGGGAAAAACACTTCATCATCACATTAACTAGCACAGAAAATCAAAATAGCATAACGACTTACTTCTGAGCAGCTCTTTGAAGTTGAATGTGCTATTATGAGCTTACTATCTCTTGATTTCAGGATGTCAATTTGGAACCTAAGAAAATTGAAAACATACACTAAAACAACACAAATTGAAGCAAGTGTCTTCTTATTCTTTCAAAGGTACGATAAGGTAATCAATGTAACTTCATATATGCAGTCATGTGCCGAGACACTTGCATATTTGTATGACATATATGTATGACTATGGTAGAGAGAAAGAAGATCTATCAGCTTCCTGCGTCCTGAAACGAACACTACACTATAGCATAAGTCTTTTCCAACTCTTCTCCACTACGAAACAAAAATATGGTTTATGAATTATACTGCTCTTTTCGCATTTTTCTTCCAAAATGCTCTTACAAATGCACTTGTGCCGCAGCACATCGCTTTAAAATCAAAGCATGTTTACCTAACAAGGTTTGAATAGAGAAATTGAATCAACCTCTGTTATAAGAAGCAGCATGCAACTTAGCCCTAGAAATGAATGAAATTCTCACCTTGGGTCCTTTTCTTCTAGCAAAGAGTAAAGTCTACGCTCCTGAATGCAGAACCCCTCTACTTTCCGAGGAACACCAAAATCATCACAGATAGTGACAAGCAATGTTTTGCTGGAACTGGACCATTCTGAAGTACAAAATAGCAGTGAGAAGAAACAGTGGAATGAATAAGCTTATAGGAAGGACACACTAAGTCGCAATACCTTCAAAAGGAAAAAGCAGCTTGCCTTTTTGATTTTGAAGTAGCTGGAAGCACTTTTCTGGTGTAACCAGCAAACCCTAGGATCTGTATTATTGGGTCTGCTAACTGTTCAACAGTGCATTTTGAGGCATGTTGAGTACTGAAAACCCCACAAAGTATCTCAATTTAACAGTAAGTTTCTTCGAAAGCAACCTGAGCATTTGTGTAATGTCTATAGTAGAAGTGTCTAATGTTGCACAAATACAGACCTTTCAATGAGTAAATCAGACGCGTGCTGCTGATCGCGCGGGTAGGCTCGTCTGCGCGCTGCTTCTTCGAATACCAGACTTAGCACCCCGAAGCACGATCTCTAGGAGCACCAGTAAATCCATGCTTTTCTAGTTGCTTTTCATGCATTTATAGATGTCAACGCTTTAAAGATTTTCGTTTCCTTTATCACTAAGTAGTAGTTGATGGGGTATATCGTGGGTAAATATGATATGATATGATAATGATGATGATGGCTAGCCCATGGTTGGAGACCTCCAGGAGGTGGCAAGCGGGCACAGAGAAACAGCTGCCCCTAAGTTGGTAGTGGTTTATATCGCAGAGATTCGGAGCTAGGGCAGATGCTGATGACCTGTGGCAAACTGTCCAACCAGGCCCCTTCAGTGAAAAGCAGACTCAATGGCTCACGCTACAGCTCTGCCTAGTAACTGTTGGGGTTACAGAGTGGATTTAGTGTAGCCGACTCGATCACCTCTCTTAAACAAATGACAGGCAGAAACTGACCCCAGGGTCAGTCCTAGGCCCCCTTCGGGGGCGAAATGGGAGAGCCAAGACAAGACAAGACAAGACAAGATGATGATGATGATGATGATACAGTTTTGTCAATTAACGAAAGATTTTTTTTTCTAGTAAGTAATGTCGGGGAAGGGATAAAAGCTGCAAATTGTCTAAAGAAAGGCATAATTTTGAGCTTTCCATTATACTAGAATGTATATTATATAAATTTAATCGCTCGCTAGACAAGACAAGACAAGATGATGATGATGAGGATACAGTTTTGTCAATTAACGAAAGATTTTTTTTCTAGTAAGTAATGTCGGGGAAGGGATAAAAGCTGCAAATTGTCTAAAGAAAGGCATAATTTTGAGCTTTCCATTATACTAGAATGTATATTATATAAATTTAATCGCTCGCTAGCAATGAAACTGATAAATTTGCGTGCGCGACAAACCGAGCGCGTGGGGCATGTTGGGCGCGTGCCTGCGCGCTCGCGAGCTATCGCGCGCGTCGCATTGAAAGGCCTGAAACATAGTAGTCTAGGCCAGTCAAGTACAAAGTCAAATTAATATATCTGGAATTTAACATATTTCAGCAGGGCAGAGAAGGAAATCTCACAGCTCGGTAAAATGAGATCACAAAAGGAATATACTAAAATAAGAACTTTAAGACTAACCAGCATTTTTAACATTTGGCAACTTCTCAACTAGAACTGGCCCATATTGAGTTAGTTTGTAAACAAAACATGTGCAACTGGCATCAGATATCCTAGTTTTTACAACAGCAGCCAAGTACTACAATAGAAATACATCAAATATATAAACTTTAAAGGTTAAATTCCAAAGGTGCACAAAAAGAATAAATATATATTCATATTTTAAGCTCTTGCTCTGTTCTCATAGGAATTTCAGTTGACATGATATGATGAGCTTTTTATATCCTAAAATATATAAAAAACCTGTGAGATCAAAATGCAAAGTGAGCAAAAATTCAAATTAAAAAATTAATTTAGTGCGCAATAAATGATAAATATGAGAGATAAAATGCTGAGTCATATAAGGGGACACAAAGAAAACAGCAGCACATATAACTCAATAAACTAATTGTAGACCAACTTTGCTACATGAAGAAAGTTTCAAACCAAGCATCTGAATAAATCCAGTCTCTTTGCCCACTTCATTTTGGTCAAACACCAGCACTTCATCACCTTTAAAGAAATAATATCTACTCTAGTAGAACAATTTTGAGAATAGAGTCTTATGAATAAAAATGATTAGCTCTGTCAAGCAAGATATGCAAGCAGTCTGATTGAATTTCCTAGCCAATGATGTCTTTTTCTACAAAAAAGTATGTCAAATAGTATATTTATACCCCAAATACAAACAGTAAATAAAACAAGTCTGATACATGAAAAAATATAACTTGCCATTCACCCTTAATAAAGACCTTATAAAAATGCCATTGAAAATGCAAAAATACAATTTCCTAACAACTTGTAATGGAATAGTGTAAAGAACAACATGTATGAAAACTCAAAATAAACTGACCTACACTAACATGTCTCCTGTAAACAGATGGTAGACCATCATCTGTTGGCTTTTGATAATAAATATATGGATCAATTTTCTAAAAAAGATAAAACCTAGGCATTTACTGCACCAAACATGAAAACTAGGGTAAAATTGTCAAAAAATTATGTTGCAACAATTGCAACAATGTGTTTATGAAGATTTTCTGTATAAAAATTTGAAACAGGTTAGAAGATGTTGCTGGATGGAGTGATTGTATTCTGGATACAATTTCATTCATTCTTGGCTGTTTGTGGTTACACTAAAAACCTCCAATAGTATCAACAATTTAAAAACTTATTGTCACTAGCCATGAAAAGCATAGATATACTCCAATCTGCAATTCGCTTTCCAAGTAAACATTTCTGCATAAAAGAAAAGCACTGGTCTTTGATTTTGTCAAAGATATAGCTTTTTCTGCTACTTCTCATTATAGGAAAAATATCCACAGCATGTTCAAATAGATCAACATTGTGTTGCATAAATGTTCATTATAGACGATTATTTGTTTTAATATGAAAAAGATTATAATGATTGAGGCTTGCCTCTTCATTTTCAATAGAATGAGTGCATTGATCCTGAATGGCTTCTAACTGTTCAATCCTTTTTTGTATTTGCCTTTGCACCCTCCATGCAGCCAAGAGTTGCAATTTTGTGTACCTATAAATTTGAACAGAAATTCAAAACTACAATGACAGCAAAAGTTCAGTACTGCTAAGCTAAACAATCAAAAAGTTTAAAGAAAATAAATAGAATAATGATAATGATAAGATAATACAATTATAGAAAGCTCACAAAATAAATATGGAACTTGCAACAGCAAACAACAAGGAGTAATTAGATGCTAAATGGTAGTTGGAAAAACATGCATTGATCAATATCAGAATAGTTTCCAATCATAAGTTCATTGCAATGCATGTTCAGGAAATATGAATATTTGCAGCTGAGAATGCCTTGGGTATCATTTAAAACACACCATAGAAGGAAAAAAAATGATTGTTGAAATCAGTAATCATATAAATCAATTGATCACATCAAATTTATCTTAAACTACCATGGTACAATGGTTCAGGAAATATGAATATATGCAGCGGAGAATGCCTTGGGTATCATTTGAAACACACCATAGAAGGAAAAACAAATGATTGTTGAAATCAGTAATCATATAAATCAATTGATTTAAACTACCATGGTACAATGGTTCAGTAAATATGAATATATGCAGCGGAGAATGACTCAGGTATCATTTTTAGCAAATCATTCAAGGTTAAGCAGAAGATTGTTGAAATCAGTAATCACTATGCCACTATTGCCACCATGGTGAAGCTGCTATTGCAGCATGGTTAAGATGAGAACCATGATGCTTCTATTGCCATAATGGTCATCAATTAATCATATTAAATTTATCTCATAACTAAAATGGTATTTATCATGAGAGCAAGGTACTTCAAAGAAGTATTAATCAATTTATGTGCATCATTTTACATCTTGAAAATAAAAATAGCAACCTATTCTCTTGCTTGATGTACTTGTGGACTTTCTGTAAAGTGAAATAATCAAATAAGTTATGAGAGACTTCCAAAGCACTACAAACATTCAAGTGTATCAGCTTATATGACTGTAAGGGGTACGGAGCGACCTCCCCCCAAATGAAAATCTGGCATGATTCTGTCCCTATAGCAAAACTAATGACTCGGAAATTAGTTGCTCAAATGTTTTCCGAGGAAATAGCCGATGATACTCTTCGGCTATTTCCTTTTGGCCAGATTGAAACTTTGCTGTGCGTCAGCAATATCTTGCCCGCGCACCAGCTTGCGCACTTTCCAATATTGGACGCGTACAGTCAGTTTAGTAACTTTCTGTTCGCACAGTTGAACAGGCAAAAAGTCACATTATTGGCACAAATTCCGAAATCTGATCCGCGCAAAAAATATCCGGAAATTACCTCGGATGCGCACTATGAATTCCTAAAAATTGAACTGTCCGCGCAGTAAACAAACTTTTCAGTCTGGATCATGGGCTGTATCCTTGGAATTTTTTCTCCATACCTGGCTTTTGAGGTCTTCCAACCAAGACAGCCATTCTTGATCATTATCAATAACCGGCTTCACATTTGGTCTCGCAAATCTGCACACAAATCTATACAGAAAGCGGGAGAGCATTTTCAAAACATTTTTTATGATACTCGTGATATGATACAAATATACCGCAATCTTTTATGAGCCTCTCATTCATTAAAATTTCTGCGCTTGAATGATGGTCATGGTCATAGTGATAATGATAATGTTAGAGAAAGCCTGGACAAAATTTTTGTTAAAGTGCCAGTGTAGATAAATATTGCCAATGAATTGCGTATGAAAGTATGTCTTCAAAGCCTATAGCACTTTATCCAACAAAATGCTTTCACAGTTGCCAAGCCAGCTTTCAAAAGATGGGGGGGGGGGGGG
>OLMO02000275.1:5731786-5748840 GCA_900291935.2 Cassiopea xamachana
GGACCAGGTCAGATGAGTGTGACCATTGAAATCCTAGACAGCCACACCTAAAGATGGTGCTTATTGGACGCACATGGAAAGTAAAGAGCTTGGAGGGTCCGATCAGAAATGTTTTGATCACCACGCTTTCTACTTTGGCTATAACGTTACCAATGTTTTCTACACAGAAAAGACCAACAAAACTAGATGACAATGATTCAAAGTTGGGGGCACTGCCCTCATGACACCTGGCTTCGTGGATGTGCTTTTCTGATAAAGTGTCGTTAAGCTATAGTCGAGGCAAAATATTTGTGATCAGGTCATGGTGAGATCATTGGAGTACTTGCCTTGACAGTGATCATTTGGCTTGTCGGCTGGGCCAAGGATAGTGCCAGCTGGGGGGCTACAGACCCCAAAATTTTTGCTAGCCCCTGTCGGCAAATGAATTTCCATGCATCGTCGGCACTTCATAAATTCCGGGACCTTGTTTTTTACTCTTTTTAGGAGGCAATACGATAGGCATTGTCTGCAAAGATTCTTGGACATCGCTCACCGTCGGCACTTTGACAGCTCTAGCCCCCCAAGCAAATTTTTTCTGGCACCATCACTGGGTAGGGCTCTCAAATTTTGGAACCTATGGAAACACTTGCAACTGTAGATTGTGTAAAACTTTTATACAGGTTGTATTAATCTTTTCCACAATCTGCAGTTGCAAGAGTTTGTATCCGTTCCAAATGCATATGCTACTTGGCCTAGAGCGCTAGAACTTCATGCCTAGGTCTTTTGCAGTGGCGTAACTGACGTAGGTTGGGGTTAGGACAGCTACCAAGGGACCCCAGCCTTTTGAGGCACTAGGGGGCCCCTCGTAGATGTTCAAGAGATAAGCCTTCCGTACTATTTGATGAGAAAATCGTTGAATATAAGATGGTGCCCCATTGCTACTGAATTCCTAAGGGCCCCGAGTGTTTCCATTACACCATTGGTCTTTTTGTTGAGAAGACTAAAAAGATAGCCTTTTTACATAATATAATGTTTTTGTTACTGCCTTGCGGCCACAACGTTTGACAACTGTAAATGAGTTGCACCTCCTCAGAAACTTCTCACATGCCCCCCCCCCAAAGTCCAGCTCTGGATCCACCCCTGCTCATGAAAACATAACTTTTTCACATCATCTTCTGGAATGTACAACTTGCTTATTGGAAAACTTGTTTATAATGCCACATTACAATTAAGAGTGCAATCCAACCTGGACAAGAATGAAATTCAAGACCGCAAACCCCAACAATGAGGAATTGTCCATTTAGAGTGACGTCATGAACATGAGGTTTCACTTTGCTGTTCGGGCCTCCATGTTTGCAGTCTACAAGTGCAATCGAAGAGCGTGGATATGGTAAGTTACAAATGTTTTTGTAGCATGTCAATGCTTCACGCATTAAGAGGTTATAGGAAGATAGTTAGTAGCAAAACCTGTTTGGTAGTTGTGACTCAGCATTATATTCAACAGCTTCTTCACCACTACATCAGGTAGCACCATTGGCCTAAATATAACATGCTTTCAGTAGTGCGCTAAATAGTCCGTAGTGATGCTTGAAGATATTGCTTCACTATTGGAACAGCAAGCCAATTTTCCCTGCTTGAATAATTGATGCTGTAGTTAGTGCAGTGATTCTGTACATTTTGGTGTTCCGAACACCTTTCTAGTATTATTTGCTTGAAAAGGTGGATTCTGTTAAGTTGTACAACGCTATAACGTAAATCCATGAATAAGCCCCCGGGGTAAGTAATAGTATTAGTATTAGTACTAACATTCTAACCACCGTTTACGCAATACCAAATATTTGGTCATGTACAATAATATATAGATAGATAGATAAGGGCTTATTTGCAAATTTAGATTTTTGTACGAGGTCTTATTCCATGGGGGGGGGGGGTTATTTCAAAGTTTGGCATTTTCCTCACAGGTTGAAGTAAAAACAATATGATTTTCTGGCGGATTACAAAATGGCTATTTTGCAAATCGTTGTCATTTGAAAGTCACCTTTCTTTTGTTCTTTTTTGTTTCTTTTTCATTCAAAGAAAGTGATACTGTATAGCTATTGTCCTATAGGGGCTTTCTTGAAATAAGATATTATTCTGCAATTATGATTTCCTCAAAGAAGACCCCATGAGGTATTCGAAGAGGGGGGATTATTTACAAATATCATTTTGTAGATTGGAGCTTATTTTAGGATTTATGGTATTAGTGGTAGATATAAAACCATAAGGCGGATTGAGTTATATATATTTTGCAATTTGCAGTTTTTTCAAAATTCTGGTTTAATGACTGCAGAAGAAGTGACAGCAACAAATGCACTAAATATGGAATTTGATCCTAGTTGCACCTTACTTGCTTCCTTTATTAGCTTAATATTAGTTTCTTTAGACCTCTAGCTTAAATTTTTGTGTCACTTCTGGTTCAAGGTTGTTAGCTTCAAGCTGTCTTGCTGATAACCTTGATGCTTGAATCAGAAGTATCAATAGTTGTATTTTTCAGTGTTTCTTCTCATAAATACCTTGTAATGCATCAGAAAATGTTTTCCAAGAACCTCTTATTTTTGGTAGGAATTGCCAAATTATTCAAACAGTAATGAATATGAAAAAGTCACTAAATACTGGACTGCAGTGAGGGAAAACCCTTCAGATTTCACAAGTTGGACTTGCTTGTTACAAATAGTTGATCAGGAGGTGTGTATTGTTTGAGCCCAGAAAAGCAGTGCAATTTTTGTTGTGTTTTTCACCTTTTCATTGCCACAGCTATTTAGAGCATACAGTGTTTTTCTAAGTGTTTTTCTTTTCTCTTCTCTCTCTCATTGATTATAATAAGTTCCATGAGTTGAATATGAATTGTACTTTCTCAGAAAAAATATGAATTACTACCCAATGCTAGGATTTATGACCCCTTGTGAGAGTCAAGAGACAATTGAAACTGTTCTCTTAGGTTTCTATTTAGGCACAATGTAGGTTGTTTGATAATGGATTGCCAAGTTTTATAAGTTTTAGTTTTGTTTAAACATAGGGAGACATTACTGGCAATATTTTTATAAAAATGCTGGTTTACTGTAAAGTATAATTTTCACTTTGGTTGTGGTAATAGAGACTTAAGCTAGAATTCTTTATAAAATTTATTACATATTTTGGTATAGTCAAGGGTGTGAAACATCAAACTATCATACAATGGAAATTCCTATGTGATTTTGTGTATCAACTGTAAGTCTATACTTTTTACCTTTTATCCTAGAACTTGTTGGAGGAAGGGAGAATGGTTTATGAAGAATTCTTTAAGTGGTACCCATATTGTTATGGCTACTGGAAGAAATATTCTGACCTTGAAAAAAAGAATGGCTTTCTTGACAAATGTGAAAATGTAATTCACGTGCACTTGAGATTTGCAAAATTGCACCTGGTTTTTAATTGTTATTTTTTTATAACTCTAGAAACTATAGACTAAAATAGTAAACTTAAAATATATAATGCAGGGATTATTACTTGTTATACTTAAGAATACAAACTATGTATTTATGTTATGAAAAAAGCCATTTGGGCAAGTGGTGTGATAATTTATTGAACTGTAAGAAGCATCATTTTGAGTGATAAAGCAAAGTGTGACTTCTTTATCAAAAACTGTATTTTCCACTTAAGTAACAAACAGTCATCATCATAGTGAACTAATTTTTGCATAATGAACTTATTCATATTAGAATACAAAGTATTTGGCTCACACTTTACATGTAAAGTAGTTCATAAGAGACTATTCTATTCTATGATATAGCATATCTATTTTGTATAAGGTCCAGTAAATTGTGGTTTGATTTCAGTTCATATTTAATACCATGATGTCCCTCTTATTTTGCCATTTTTTTTTTAGGCTTTTTTGGTTGTATTTTCATTAATTTTTTTTCTAGGTTTTCAAGGCTGGCATCAAAGCAATTCCTCTAAGCATTGATCTATGGATTCACTATCTAAACTTCATGTCACAGAATACCACTGAAAATACTGGTGACAGCACAGAAAAGATAAGACGGTAAGCACTGCAATAATGATAATTCAACTAGATACTTTTGTATTTTAGGTATTCAATATATTCATGTTTGTTCTAGCAGCCCTTCTTTTAATATACTTTTCTGGTTAATCAAAGACTTTAAACAGGCATGTCGGAACAATATTAGGGCAAGGGGGCCAACAGGAGGAAAATGGCACCAAATTTCATAAGCACCTCTTTGGGACTTAAGGCACCTCTTTGAGACATTTTTGCTCCATCCTTTAGCAGGGCCTATAGTTCACACAGTTCTACACATAGCTCTCTCTTCCAATTGTATTTTGCTTGTTTATATTTCTTATTTAATCTCAGTTGTTTTATTTCAATGTCTAAAAGGGATTTTATTGCATTTCAAAAAGGGCACTTTCGCTCTCCCTGCTCCCCTAGATGAAAGACAGGAGGGGCGCTTGCTCCTCTCTGCCCCCTCTCTGGTGTCCCTGAATTCACATTGGTCTCACAACATAATATATTGATATTGATTCCAATATCCAGAGGATTTAGAGTCTTGAGGTCACCTGCTTGTACTCTATCATTAATGATAGTGCAAAGCTGCTTGTTAATGTGGTGGGCATTACTCAAGAAGGAAAGATTTTAATTATCAGTGGTTGTTGAAGCATGCAAGGAATGGATTGGTGTTTGGAAGTTAACCAATTAAATTTCCTTAGTCAATGTATATTCTTGACCATTTTTGAAGGAGTAATTTGTGATCTACTCTGTTAAATAGGACAGAGGTCTTATACTGCAAATTGGCTTAGTTGGCAGCTTCACAATATTGTTCTATACAACTCAACTCTATCAGATTCTCACTTTTGACTCAGAATTGAGATTCTTCAATATGTATTAGATCTAGGTTTAGGAAAATTTACACATCACTCTGAATAGAGAATGTTGACACAGACAAGTGAACACACTGCTTCAGAATTTAAGAATTAAGAAGATTATGCCATAAATCCTCAAATAAGCCCACCTCCGAATAAGCCCTCCCATCGAATAAACCCCACCTGGAAACTCTCTTTTGCAAATAAGTGTCCCCACCCCCCTTGAATATGCCCTCATGGGGCCTTATTCGAAGGAAGCATAATTGCAGAATAATAGATATACAATATTACTTCCTTTCACTGGAGACAAAAAGCAAGAGAAACATGAATTTCATGGTGATAATGAAAAAAACTGCTATTGACTATTAAATAGTTGTAAAATAGCCTTTTTGTGATATTTTTGTTTAGTTGATTGAGAAACTCATCAATTTTTCTGTCAACCCTTGAGGAAAATGCCAAACTTTGCAATAAACCTCCCCCCTCAAATAGACTCTCCCTTCAACTAAGCCCCCACTCAAAAGTTCATTTTGCAAATAAGCCCCCCTGGGGACTTATTTGAGGGTTTATAGTAAGTATAAATTGATATTGCAGCTGTTGAAATGTTTGCAGTCTCATTTAAGGAGGAGCTTGTGGATAGAATGAATGATATTCACTTTCACCTTCAGGAAATAATAAGATGCCCCTTTTATAAAATTGTGGCAACAGAATATGTTTTTATACAGGAATATTCCTACTTGAAGTTTCATATTGTTAATAAATTTGGAAAGTCTTGAATTGTAGCTAATACTAAGAAATTAGGCTCACAGTTAGCAATTTGTATTATAATCCTGTTCATTTGAAAGATAGTTCAATATTGTTTAGAAAATGGCAGTTTTCTTTGCAGCATAGCTATATTTACACCATTATTTGACATTGTTCACTGGATAAAATACAGAATGTAGTATTAGTTGATTGTAAATCATAATGAGAAGCATATAATGCTCTATTCTGCCACCTTTTTACATGATTTGGAAAGAATATGAGAGATAGGTTTAGTTTTGTATATATAGTTATTAAAATTGGATCGTGTGAGATGAATTCAGAGGTAGCCATAAAGATAGCATCATCAGTAGATTCCTTGTCAACCAGCATAGAGCAATACGTAGTTGACATTGTCACAGAATACATTGTATTTCAACATGAAAAGACATGCGAGCAGTATTTGTGTGCCAGGAAAGCGACCAGTATTTTGAGTATTTTGTAACGAAAGTGTTTGCTGTTTATGGAAAAGAGAGCAAATGTGCCTGTATATTTCTGGTGCATGCGCGATGATCTGTGATGTTACAATATACTGTTATGTTTCACACTAGTTTCTTTGCTCATTTCAGTTTCAGGTACAGATTCGGCCTCACTATATCAGATAGAAAATTCCCAGTCTTTTAATATTTTGACAAAGTAGTCTGTGCCATAAAAGGAGTTCAACTGAATACTGGGTTTACAAAGAAGTTCATGACATTTAATTTATTTTCGATCGATTTCCGTGCCAGAGGCATTCGTTTTACTATTAGAAAATCTCGATAATTCGTTTCATTAATGTGCCTACAAATTTGATTCTACTGTGGTTTTATTTCTCCTAACAATGCGAAGGCGTCAGATGGCTGACAGACAGATGGTCGCATGCTCACTTGGTCACGTGATGTGAACCTAGCGCAATGAGCAATGTGCGCTGAAGTCAACTCATTCTCGCTCAAAATTTTTATGGTACAACCAAGGTATTTGAATTTGAGAGACTAAAAGATACCTCGTTTTGGAACTTAAGTGCTTTCCTAATTTGCGTAGTGATGGCTGAACAGAGTAAATTCACTTGCCTTGTTTAACTTTGATCTTTTTTATCGTTCAGTCTCTTTGAAGATGCAATAGAAGATGCTGGAATGGAGTTCCGTTCAGGCAAGCTGTGGGATGCATATATTGACTTCGAAAAGTCTCAAGGGAACCTTAAAAGTGTTCTTAAGATATACGATCAGCTCCTTTCAACTCCAACACAACAGTACATGAAGAACTTTACAAGGTAGGACCATTATATTGCTTTCAAGAAAAATTTTGGTTTTTTTACCTTCTCCACGACATTGTCCAATATGCAAAATGACCACTTTGCAGACATTAGAAGTTATGGGTGGCGCCAGGAATTTGTGAATGGGGCTGACTCTTCCGACGAGGGAGCTAAAATATGGTTAACAGGGTACTATAAATGGAAAAATTCTCCAAATAAATAGATTTTCATTTTCCGATGGGAGGCTAGCATGTTCCGAAGAGGGCCTTTTTTAGCCGTCGCCTGACACCACCCCCTATTAGAAGGAAATAGTCTTGCTCAAAATTAGCTTTGCAGTTTCATAAAAGGACATGAATTATGAACGGAATTTAGTGAATCCTGAGAGTTGCAATGGCCATAAAAAGTGTATGAAAGTCGTATCACTAGACTGATCATGCTTTGCGCCTATTTAACGTAGGAAAGATTCCTTAGGCTACCTTGCCTCTGTGCACCTTATATCATGTTCCCATTGCAATTGCTGATGGTCACCCTTTTTGGCTATGAAGTCTCTTCTTCATAAGCATAGAACATTGTGATTTGTATTTTACGAGGTTTTACCGCAGTGGTCGAAGGCGTTCTTTCAAGCAGTTTTTTTCTAAAAGAGCAATAAATTTTTGACTGCTTCCAAATTCTTTTTGCTCTTTCGGACAGATAGTTTACAGTTCCCTTAATTTTAAAGCCATCTTTTGCTCATGTTTTGTGCTAGAATCATGCAGCAGCTTTCTGAATTTCATCATTTTGTGAACAATCGCTGTGTGTTGCTATAATTTGATCAAAAGATGGGATTTTTTAAGTTATGTGCTTTTCAGTTTTAAGGAATGGGTGGAAAACAACAAACCAAGTGAAATACTGACCACAGAAGAGTATATGAAGTTGCTGGGTGAAGTTGAATCGATTCCTCCAGGGGTGAGCGTTTCGGAAGATGATACACATGACACTGAGGAGTTATCTAAGCCTCCGGGTGAGTATTTTACTTTTCATAGCAAAAATAGGATTTATTTTTTCTGACAAATTGTTTGCTGTTTTATCAGAAAGAACCTCAACAGTAGCCTCACAGAGCTTGTTTGAACTGCAGGGGAGGAAGCAGCCGTTCCTACAGAGGGGACTGTTGAAGAGGACAATGACCAAAGTACTTCAGGTACTGGCGATGAGGAAGCTAGTAAAAATGCTGAAAGCTCAGACGAAACTCAGCAAATGAAAGAGGTAAGGGTTGTTTATGGCAATATAGCCGCAGATTTTGCGCAATTTCATAAAATTGTCATTGTTTTGGTGTCGTTTCACAAACGAAGATGCTTGAGAGATATGTAGAGTGAGAGTACTTAATTTTTGACCACCCTCCTTCACATGGTCCAACTTTGAGAGGAAACACTACCAATATTGAAATCTTTCATCTTCTCCTTGTCTGTGTTCATGCGTGAAGTCTTAACTGCATTTCATGCAAATTTTATCCTCCCTACCTTTATAACATTCTTCACTTTCGGTATAGAAGCGAGAAGATTACGAAACCCAGGCTGTTCGTGCAAAAATCATTTCAATTCGGGAAACCACCCACAAAGAGACAGAAGAAGAGGTGAAGAAAAGGTGGCATTTTGAAGATGGCATTAAACGGCCATATTTCCACGTGAAGCCTTTGGAAAGAATGCAGCTGAGAAATTGGCGCGAGTATTTGGATTTTGAAATTGATAGGAAAGACCATAAGAGAATTTGCTTTCTTTTTGAGCGCTGTTTAATTGCCTGTGCATTGTATGAAGAGTTTTGGCAAAAAGTAAGTTGCTTGTGAGCATTGGATTTAAAAGTTCAAGCGAATTTTTTTATCTCTAGAAGTGCAAAAACCTTCATAGGTGTAATGTTCTTTGTTTGAACTTTGGTAAATAGCATTTCCAATGTAAGCGGGTTGCTATGCAGTCAGTAGTCGACACATGAGGTTGAGGGAAGGGGGCCCTCGCCCCTTCTTCCATTAAATAATTTAGACTTAAAGAATTGTGAAAAAGTTGAGTATTTAATGCTTCACAGGTAGCAATACATGCATTTTGTTTATAAGAAACAAGCTTTCTGCCTTCAGCCTGGATGATTCTTTTAATTTCCCCAAGTCCAGCCTTCAATTTTTCTTAATTGTTTCTTAAATTCGAAAGGCTTCTAATAGCAATAGCAGCTCAGATTAGGCAACTGCAGTGCAGGACATGGGATGTTCAGGCTTCCAAAGGCATGTAATGGATGTTTTTTCTATTTTGCTTCTCGTTTGATCAAAAATCTTCGTGTAAAACAGTTTTTTCAAGTCATTGTTTGAAACTCAGCCTGCTTATGTTCCTTAAATGTTTCTTAATTTTTGCCACATTTCAGCCACATGTTCTTTATAGGCATGTTTCTTATAAGAGAAAAAACGTTTAATCAACAATGCTAGAGGGGCTTGCACTTCTTCCCCTCCCTCCCCTTCATGTCATAGTTTGTATCACTGTCTGCAATCTCAATTTGGTGCAGAGCAGGACCCTCTAAGGAGGAGCTTCAGAGATTTTAGTTATATAGGCTTTTTGTCTGACAACATCCTGATAGATGGCTTCTGGGATAGCTTCCCTGTCTTCCTGATTTCCTTCGTTTACACTTTGTTGTTTTCTTCAGTATATCACTTACCTTGAAAGTGTGCAAGATACTCAAGCGAACTTAGCAGACGTGATACGCAATGCATATGAACGCGCTTGTACGATACATCTTACAAAAAAGCCCAACATCATCCTGAATTGGGCAGCTTTTGAAGAACGCCAAGCAAATCTTGTAAAAGCAAGAGAGATTTTGAAGGACCTAGATGAATCAACGCCCGGCATGGTCATGGTGGCATTGAGAAGGGCTGGATTGGAAAGAAGGAATGGAGCTCCGGAGAAGGGTATTCAAATGTTAACGGGTGAAATGGAGAAAGCCAGTAATTCTGACGAAAAATCATTTTGGGCAATTAAATGCGCAAAATATTTTACAAAGGTTTGCTTTCTTTGTTTAAATTTGTCATGAATAGCAGAGGGAGTCATTCAAAAAGTATGCTCGCTCAATTTCATCGATTTTAGACCCCTCCTTACCCCTTTTACGCTTTTGTACGTTTTCAAGGCACCCGCTCCCCCTTAGCATACACACTTTCAAGACATCACAACCCCCTGTTGTCTATCTCAGTAATTTAAAAGTGTGCAGAATTTGATACATACCCGAGAACTCTATACATAATCAAATGCGTGTATAAAAATCAATGAGAATGTGATCTTGCTTTTGCATGTATAATCTTTAAAAGACAGACGTATTCATTTAGGATGCTTTGCAAGTAATTACCGTTTGAAAATTTCATGAGCGTACGTTTTACTTTAAAGAGCTCTCCCTTCCCACTTGTACGTTTTCATACGCTTCTTTGGGAACCCCTACCCTCCTCTCCCTTCATAGCGTACGTACTTTTTGAATGACTCATAATGACGTGTGATTTCACAATAGCAGATGGGATAGGGTTAGGAGAGCGTCATTGGGGATTGAACTCCTGCAGACCCGCCTATTTATGCACCTGGATTCTATGTTATGTAATATCCAGGTAATCTGCTTGTTGCTAAACAGGATCTCTCTGGCCATCTGTCTTGATGGATTTGGTTTTCTGTTTTCCTGGTAGGTACATCAAATGCATTAAGAAGCTTTCTATCCGTTACTGAGCATTTCATTTTTTATCGAAATTGCTCTCTACAGTCCATGCCCGTAGACACGTGCGATCGCACGTGGGCGTGTCCTTACATGTGCAAAATCCCCTGCACGAGTGAAAATCGCCCGTGCCGACATCACATGCCAAACAGGAACTTTTTTGTCGCAACTGCAACACTAGCGACTGTTGCCTTTTGCTTTCATAACTCTACTTTATCCAGTGTTATCCTAAATGATAAAATTTGACATGCTTCAGCAACAAGAAGCTCTGTACTTGGATCGCACGTGCAATTCCAAATACGTAAGAGCACTCGCTCGTACAGACAAGGGTGCACGTGGGAATTCACACTCGTGCACGAATTTCTGCCGGGCATTAGCAGTAGGTATTGTTTCGCTCTCGTTGGTCTGATCGTAGTGATAATGATTTTGAGCATTTATGCTCTTACCCCGGGATCAGAATGTCGAAGCTTTCTTTGCAAATCAAATGTAACATTTTAGGGTTTACATAATTTCGCCTGCTTGCCCTTTTATAAAAAAGATACAAAAACAGAAACCAAATAGAGCTGTTTGACATGCTTAATATGATAGTACTCGCGTTTACAATGATCTTGCTGCAAGGTCTACACAACCTATATCATGCTGCAGAATCTCCCCACAGGTATTTTACCAATTCCAAAGGCATGTTGTATTGTTTTCTTATGACGAAGAATTCAGACCATGAGTAGTTTCTTTGATGCTAATTTTGCTTAATATAATATTAGAGGTCATGGGGCAGATGGCTTATTTTGGTACTGCATATATATATTCATATATATGTATATGTTTATATATAAATATATATATATATATATATGTATGTATGTATGTATATATATGTATATATATGTATATATATATATATAAATCTATATGTATATATATATATATATATATGTATATATGTATATATATATATATATATGTATGTATGTATATATATATATTCTTCCAAAATTTTTCTAGCCAACTATATCAGAAGTCAAATGCAAAATGACGACAATGATTTTCAGTTTGCAAAACATGTTTCGGATATTGCTTTATCCATCCTCAGTTGCTATGATACTAAATTGTTAATAAACGTTGCAAAATCAATAGAAGGTTTAGCAAAAAATATTTTGAATACAGAGAACGAAAATCGTCGAAAGGGTTAGAATTTTAAGGAGGAAATTGTAGTGCTGGACCTGTTTGTTTAAATTGAGCCCCTCCTAGAAAATATGTAAAGCCTCTTTAGTTTTTAGTTAATGGTACGTTTTAGCTGAATCGATAACTTTGAACAGCTCTCATCACAAGAATCTTTACATATTTTAGAATTTTGCAGGTGTTTATAAACGTGTGAATTTTTATCTGTGAAAAGATGCTCTCGAACTCTAGTATTCCGTATATGTTGGTGAAACGTGCAGACGCATATCAACTAGGTTTCAACTTGATTAACATGGTTGCAGTCTAACGGTTATTGGTTAAGCCAAATCAAGTATGCCATAAAGCTGTTTTTGGGCTCTGTTTTCTTGGATGTTCGTGCAGAGTTTTCAATATACAAACCAATCCACTAACAACTATTTATTTTTTGCAGATTCTCCATGATAAAGACTCTGCAAAAGAAGTTCTTCATAAAGCTATTGAAGTTGATAAGGTACGATAGTGTTATTTCTTGTGGCATTCTAGTTTTTGTGGTGTGGCGAATTCCTCAATCTTGCTGGAATTCACTTACTTTGTCGCGTCAAAATTAGCATTACATTATTCTCAAGTGCCATGTAAACTGTGGGGGGGGGGGTTCTAATAAACAAGGGGTTGGAAGAAGTTCTAGAATTTACTAAACGGGGGGGTTGGAATTTGAGAAATGGCTTTAGATGATCATACAACGATGAAAAGAACGAAAGCAGATTGTCATAAAGCATAGAGCTAAAATATATATATAGAAGTACTGTATTTTGCCTTGAACATTGGGCGTGAATAGTACCAGAAATGAAATGAAATGATACTAGGGGCTCGTAAAAAAGTTATTCTCCTTACAATTAATAAACGGCGGATCCTAACAAGGCCCGGAGGGGTTGGAAAGGAATCCACCTGAGAGTAAGCGAAAAAATACAGATGTTGTTTATTTGCATGTTATAAAGTAGCTGAATTTCTTGCATTTCAATTGAAGATTGACAAGAAGCAAAGAAGCAATTCCTAAAGCTCATAGCCAGATTTGGTTGTCTGAAGATTTCCCAATTTCCCCATTGTCCAGATCTGTTAATTTATGTGCACTATATTTCATCCTCTATTCTATTTCCTCCTCTTTTAAGGGCAACAAGAAGCTTTACCTAAACCTGTTGGATTTGGAAATAAGTGAAGATACAGTAGATGAGAAGAAACTCGAGACATTGTGTTCACTAGTTGAAAACTGTGAAGAATTATCAATGGAATTCAAGCAAGGTTTTTTCCAGAGGAAGTTGGAAATTTTAGAGGATTTCGGATCAAGTGTACATAATATAGTCAAAGCGTACGAGACTTATCAGCAGACATACAAAATAAAGCCTGGTGTGTTTTTAGGGAAAAAGCGCACGTTAGATAACAGGTGATAGTTTAATCCAGTATATCTAATGTCACTTATTGTATGTAGTAAATGCTAGTTTGAACAGCTTCATTGAGTGACGTTTCTATGTCGTCCACACATCATTCTCAAACCAGATGAGAAATGCATTGTCTCTGATATAACAACAATAGGATAGTACTGAGAACAATAGGACAATTTTTGAGGATAATAGGCCAATTGTGATGACAAAAGGATAAAGGGCAATAAAACAATAGGATACAGGATAACAACAGGATAAAAAGCTATAAGACAATAGGATACAGGATAATAGTATATAGGTGTAGTCAGTGATGTGCCGAGATACCTGTGTGGGTGGCGTAGTGACCAACTGACCAACTAGTGTTACTAAAAGAAAAGATCGCAGAAAATACTAAAATTGCCAACTCTCTTGCAGCATGGCTGCCTTTTTTGACCAACTTTCTTGCAAATTTGAAAATATTGGGGAAGCGCGACGCCTTCCCCCCCCAGTCGACACATCCCTTGGTGTAGTTATTACATTGTTAATTGTTGCTGTATATATATAGAGGAAAGACTATAAGGGGGTCAGTGGCCATATTTATTAATACTTTCCTACATGCTATTGACCTCAAGATTGTCCTACTGGCGTTACATCACACATGTTGATTTCTAAGACTATTCTTAGCTATAGCTTCGAGAAGTGAGATCATGTTCACCTAAATTTCGAGGATAGTATTGTTGAAAATTGTTCATCTGCTTCCTTGATCTACTTACTCAAATCAGTGGGTGGTTTTTTGCAGGTATTTGGATCGTTATGGCATTATGTGTAAAAAGAAAGTCCTTACATTTTGTGAAATCGAATGCAACTTATTCTTAGTGTAGCAATTTTGATTTGTCTGGGGCATCTTGCAGTTTGATTTTATGCATCTTAAGACATGGATCTCAGACTCAGTTTACCTGGGGACGGCTGGTAGAGAACCTGAATAAGGCTGGACAGTGTGAAAGCAGGTTGCTTGTCACCTCTCCCCTATGGGGGCCGCAAAATATTGTCCTGCAGACCCCAATCTTCAAATCTTCAAGGACTATATGAGTTGAGACTATTTCTTTTGCGTTCTAGCGTTGATGGCCAGAAGGCAAAAGCACAGAAAGTCAATGAAGTACACACAGGAATGAGTGCCTCATCAAACCATTCATATTCAAATAGTACTTATCCAACCCATGATGCAACACTGCCATCCGCAACTGCATATAGCTATCCAGCAGCCGCAAATCCATGGGGTGCATATGCTGCTCAGAGTGTATGTTATGTTTATCTTTGCATTAGGCACTTAATATTTGAATTTACTTTCTATTATGATATACAGTCCCAAGAGCAGCCGTGGCATAGCGATAGTGCACTTAGCTCAGACCACCGTGGTCCTGAGTTCAAGGCACATTGCAGGCCTTTGCTGACGTCAGAAAGGGCATCCTGTCTTAAATGCTCATGCCAGAACTAAAGTCATCTTAGATCTTAGAAGCACCCTCCAAACCCCAAGGAATTGGGGGGGGGGAGGGGAACGGAGGTAAAATCGAGTAAAAAAAATTATATACAGTCCCAACTTGCGTATGTCAGATCTCTTCGGGCCTAAAACAGTCAGATTTATGTGAAGTCCAGCTTGAGCAGTCATAGAGTACTATCCATGCCCGGAAGAGCTTGGCGCAAGAGCGTCACTGCTTTTAATTATTTGTAATTGCGTGTGCGATCCAAGATTTGTGCATCCGAAATATAGAGTTTCTTGATGCTGAAGCATGTCAAATGCTTCATTTAGGATAAAACAGGATAAAGCAGAGTTATATAAGCAAAAATTAGTAGTCAGTAGTGTTATAGTTGCGACAAAAAAGTTCATATTCGGCATGTGCGATTTACCGTTGTGATGTTGGCATGGGCGATTTTTCGATCGTGCTGGAGATCAGGACACGCGCACGTGTCTTCAAGCATGGACTGCTGTGCATCAGGCACTTCACATTCAAAGTTGCTTTCTATTATTATACATTCCCAACTCGCGTATTTCAGGTTTCTTCGGGCCTAAAACAGTTAGACGTATGCGAAATCCAACTTAAACGTAGCACTTCATTTGTAAGAAGCAGAGCAGAACCATGTATCTTGTCTGACTTATGCAACATGCGAATAAGGCACTCCAGACTTGCTCAAGCATGACTGTGGCAACCAGTAATTCGCTTTATTAGTTTTTTTGGTTAGAAGTGGTTGTTGAAATAGCACTTAAGGAGCAAGTGATTGTAGGAGTCAGTGCTATTGTGGGCTAACCTACATTCGCCAAATTTAGTGACAGAACGGTGTCAAACGTTGTTTCTTGCTTTAGAATTATTATTACAGGAGTCTTCATAGCTATTCAAAGATGTGTTGGTGACTAGTGATAGAAGCAGCTACTCCATGATAGCCTACACGTTTTTTTCATAAGAAACATGCCTATAAGAAACATGAGGCTGAAATTAGACTAAAATTAGGAAACATAGGCAGGTCGACTTTCAAATAACTTGCAAAAACTGTTTTTCTAGTAAATTTTTTATCAAGCTAGAAATAAAATAGAATGAACCTCCATTACATGCCTCACAAAACTTGAGCATCCTTTTTTCATCACAATTGCCTAATCTAGGTTGTTATTGGAAGTCTTTAACTTTAGAAAATATTTAAGGCTGGATTTGACGATCAGGAAACATCTAGGCTGAAGCCGGAAAATTTAGTTTCTGATAAAAAAGTTCTTTAATTTTCAGTTTTGCCTTTCTTTTTAAAATCTACGTTACTTGCTTTATTTAGGCTTGTTTTCTGACAGTAGTTTCTTTGTACTAAGTTTGTTCTGCACTTCTGTTGTAGGCTGGAGGATATTATGGCTGGTACAACCCCTACGGTGCCTATTCTCAGCCACAAGCACAGTGAGAGATCAAATAGCCCTATTTTTGTAGATGTTCTTACTCAGGGAGAAATGGGTTTGGTCTGCCCATAGCGTTTCCTCATAGTGCATGCAGCTTCATTCATAGACCCAGCCAAGGGGAGCCATGTTTTGCTACAGTGCATCGTTGCTAATGAAAGAGGAACCATGATACAGAAAAGATAAATTGAACAACTGCTTACGAAAGTGTAGTTGATAAGTTTGAGTTATGGTGCTCTAGATTATGTACTAACAGTAGCATTGTATGACGTCAGTGTCTCGTTGATCGTGCTGTTGTAAATAGCCTAAAAGTCGATATTCTTACATTATCTTTCCTATTTCCCTGTCATACTTTTTGAGTGAAATACTTCATCTGAATAAGACAACGCTAAAGTTGCGTATGGAATCGCGTCTAGCTGTTCAATGTGCACAATTGTGTAGCAACATGTGTCGGTGTTACATGCAATATTCAGATGCTGTAAGGCACAAACAGTATTTTCTTTGTAGTTATAGTTCGCAAAAGCAACTCTATCATGGATTCTGTCAAATTAGGTTTTGAAATCAGTCTTGCTATCACAGTGTTCAATGAAAAGCGGCAACCGGCGTTAAAGTACCGCCTATTTTACGTCCTACCGCCGGGAGTATGAACAATGTTTCAAGGGAAAATTTTCATTTTCAACGAGTTGCAACTGCCTTTGAAAAGATATTTCAAATTTCAGTACTTTTCAAGGAGTTCAAGGACCTACACGAGCCCTGACTGCACCACAAGCTTTTTTGGGCTAAAGTTGTATCTTCAGTAAAATTCTTGCTTTTAGGAGAGTACGTCACGCGAAAAACTAGCGCTCAGGGGCGGAATGGCTGGTCGGGTTTTTAAGGGCGGGAAGCATGAAGAGAAAAGAATGCTAAATTCTGAATTTCATAATATATATATATATATATATATATATATATATAT
>OLMO02000275.1:5748922-5768117 GCA_900291935.2 Cassiopea xamachana
ATATATATATATATATATATATATATATATATATGAAGACCTGACATTAAAGATGAGGATCTATCAGAAATTTCTAGCCTTTTTTAACGTCTCTGCCCACCAATTTAAGTTTTCTAGAATTCATGGGCTGGTTTAGTCACTGTGCCCGGGCCGAAAGATGTAGCGAGTCCGCCCCTGCTAGCGCCTGTATGTTAAAAAGAGTCTCATTTACCAAGAAATATACGCCTGCTCAAACTGTATTATAGTTTCTTTAAGGGTAGATTCACTAGGGAAATGCTTACTCAATAAAGGAAAGTTGAATAGCGAGAAAAAGGAATCGAAAGCACGGATATATCTATTCACAATTAAAACATTTAAGTTAAATCATTGTTAAACAGTTGGGGCAAATCTTTTCAAATAATGATTACTCTCAGCTGAATAATGTGATGTAAATTCAAACTAAAGGATATCACTAACTACTATCGATATTAGCAATTTAAAGAAAATCACCTATATTGCTAAACTGCAAGCAGAGAGATATTGTACTAAGTAGATATTGAACTAGGAACAGTGGTTCTTCAAAATGCATCAAAGAATTATAGTTTAACATCAGAAACGTACCCCCCAACCCCTACAAGCACACCAAGCACTGAATCAAATATAGTTTTTATGCTAAACAAATTCTTATTAAGTAACGCGGGAAGTGACTCACATCAGGCAAATTTATAGCTGTTCCACACGTCTTCAAACATTTTTCTACAACTAATTTTTGCTCCCAGTTTAGCACACAACAAGAATGCACCAGACAACTTGCGATGAAGGGAATAGCTTTCTTCAGGTGGCGGAGTCAGTCTGTGTTTTAGCATTACAGGAACCAGCTCTTGTATCTTCTTAACTGTGTCTTGTTGTTGAAAGTCAAAAGGTTCATAGTCTTGAAATGGTTCACCAACGGTCATAACTGCATCAACATGAGCGTCAACCATTATCTGGACAATTAAGAAAGATCCGAATAATATGCAGTACATTAAAGACAAGGGAAAATAATAATATTCCGAGTGAACTATTTAACAAGGATCAAGCACTTTGGATTAACAACGAAGCTATAGCTTCACTACGAGTGCTGGATCCAGAGCAAGATATTGTAACAGCCTGGAATATATGCCCGGCATGAAAATGGTAGTCCAAGGCTCTTCCATACGCCACAATGCCCACACTTTACAAGATATCAATGCTGCTATATCGAAAACTCTTCAGATAAAATTTTCTGAAGATGGCTGCAAGAACGAAGAGTCGCATACACTGGCCCTTTTAGGGGGGCCATGGCCCCAGGACCCGCGCTTTTGATAACCCAGAAGAGGCCCCGTGTCTGAGAAAAATTTGAAAAGAAATCACAGGAAAACATGTAAATACACTAGGTGATTTTGAAGCAAGGGCCCCGCAGATGATTTCGACCCCGGGTCCCACGACCCCTAAACCACCACTGGTCGCATACGCCATCTACTTTACTGTATGAAATATTTCTGAGCTTTAAACTGCATTACTCCAGGCATGCCAATAGCGATAAAGGGCTGAGGGTTGTATCTTGAACACTTCCGTCCTTTTTCATAACACCACTTGAAAGTCATTCCAATAAATCCAACTCTCTTACTATGGTCAGCTGGAGTATAATTTCCAGATATGGGGATTTGGGTTTGTAGACTTGCACAAATACGTGCACTCTTCGAATTTGTGAACTACGTATCATAATACAGATGCTTAACAAGGCAAAATACCGCGTAGTTACACGTCAGAGCTCGGAATACTCTCAAGCGCCAAATAAACTGGGGTCCTAATAAACAGGGGGGGTTGGAGAAATTTCCGAATTCTATTACACAGAGGATTCAAAATAAGTGGGGGTGGTCGGAATTTGAAAAACAGCTTAAAATAATGATAAAGCGATGGAAAGAACAAAAATAGATTGTCATAAACATAACAACCTTCAAAAGTTTTGAAGTGAGGATTCGAGCGCTTGAAACACGCCATATTGCGTTTCAAAAGTGGGCGTGAATAGTACTAACAAAGAAAGGATATAAAATGAGGAGTTCGTAGAAAATTTCATTTTCTCTAAAATTAATAATTGGGGGTCTTAATAACAGGGTTCATACCCAATGTGGGAATCAAAATTCCCTGACTATTCCCTGAGTTTTCCCTGACTGGTAGTCAAAAACTCGCACTTTTTCCCTGACCATCATTTTACATATTTACAAAAAAGAAGTAAAGGGAATAGAGCCTAATAGATAGGTAATGCACATACACGTGCTACTTCACAAGGCTAAGTAACAAAGTTCACATATACTGACAACAAATAGAGCAACGACTTCGTGAACGATCAAGCCAATACTTAAGGAAAATGATATGCTGACTAAATAATTTGTTTTCTCTGACTTTTCCCTGACTTGGATGAAAATTATAGAAAACTCCCTGACTATTCCAGGTTTTCCATGATGTTCTGTAAAAATGGCCTATTTTCCAGGTCTTCCAGGTTCAGTATGAGCCCTGTAACAAGGTCCAGGGGGTCGGAAAATTCGAAAAAGTAATAAGTGGAGGGGCGTCAGTAACGTACAGCACGTAATAGCATCAGACGTAATAAAGTATACTTTTTGGGCAGTGCAATGGGATGATGCATGTCGCGCGCATGGCAATGGATTCTCAGGCCAATGATTGGCTTTGGACCTCAACAGCTAAGCAATAGGTTTTAACAATGTGGGTAGTCCTCGGTATCCTCAACAAATAGGCTGGGCATGTACTATCACAACTGAACGTCTTTCTGTATTGCCAGAAATATTTTTCACCAGGAATGAGTGAGGAATGAATGGGAGCCAAGAGTAGTGATGAAATTTTCAAGAATCTAATAAAACTATTTCTGCTAGTAAAGTCAATTAAAATCCTTTTTATATAAGAACAATTTTTAAGAACACGAGCCTGAGATTTGGTGGAAAATTAAGAACAAGGCTTAGCTTGAAGCTTTGTCGTAAAATGTATTTCTGGAAAATGATGCAGAAGCTTTCAACTAGCAAATGGACATGAACGTCCTTTTCTTGTTAACCTGAGGAGAACTGACAGCTTTAGCACTTTTTATTTGTTTTCGCAAATTAGTTGCTCCTTGCGAAACTAGATATTATGCTAACATTGTTTATTCATCATTTTTTATAAACTTTTTTCAATAAAAAAAATTAATATGCAAGAGGTATCATCTTGGTTGCAACATTTGGCTCTCAATCAATCAAAACATCCAATGTTGTCTTGTATATTGTCTTTCTATGTATTTCTAAATGGCCTACACGCTACTAGTTTAAGAAAAAATTAAGAACAATGCAACCTCAAAATTTGGGAAAAATTAAGAAGAGCCAGCGGGCTTACCTGCGTTTCATACCCAGTTAGGAACCCGAGTGAAACAGAATTATCCTGTACCACCTTTCTGTCTCTTTGCGAGGCACCATGGATAACCTTTAGATTTAAAGAAGAAAAGAGCAAAATTTTCAAAGAAAAAAGGGACCAAAAGCGTTACTTCTTGAATTATCAATGTGACCACGTGAATTGGGAAAGGTAATACGACTCCAACTGTCATGGCAAATGCAAGAGAATGTAAGCCTTTACTCTCGTGTCTCTAATAGATGGCCTCCCCATCTGTTAATTTCAGGAGAATTTTCCTCCCTCCCGCTGCTTATTAACACCCCCTTCCATTAAATTTTACAAATCGATCATGATCATAACACGCAGAAAATTACATCACCTTTTGGTAAAACAATTTACCATCATGAACCACCTTCTCTTAGCACTCCTTTTCTATTGAAAAGCTGCCGACATGCATACCCCCTTCAATTAGCACCCTCTTTTTATTGAAAACTAGCCGACATGAACACCCCTTCTATTCGCACCCCCTTCGATTAAGAACTGGCGGATGTAAACACCCCCGTTCTTTTGCCTCCCCCCTTCTATTAGAGACACTAGAGTAGTTACCTTGATGTAACTGTCTACGAATGCCTTTGGATAATGCCTGCTCGCTCCGAAATCTAGCAGAGTTACCTAGCAAAAACATAAACATAACCTGTTACAATCAAGACGATGACTACTTTCTACTGAAAGCTTAGGGTCTTTGCAAATAAAAATATTGATTTTAGTAGGACTAAGGACTATAGCAGTGGCACTATGAACACTTTTGTAACAAGAAAAACTTTTAAGCGAAATTGTTCAAATCGCCATAATGTTAAGAAATCTTAAGAAACTCACAAGGCTAAGAAATCTTAAGAAATTCATAAGGGTCAACTTTCAAAGTTAAGTGTTTTAGCTGGCCAAAAATCAGCATTACGTCATTATTGCATTCAAAATGTTAAAGATGGAATTCAAATTCGAGTATACAAGATGATTAGCAAATAAAGAGTAACCCATTTTGGCCAGCTTATTTTAGTAAAAGTTGAGAAAATGTTAAGGAAATCTCAGGCTCAATTTCGGGAAAAGCTAAGAAAACTGAGGCTCAGGCGAAACGATGGATCTCGTATAAAAACAACATGCTGTAGGACTATAGTTCTATAGTACAATTAGAACAGCAGTATCACTAATAACTTTGACAGCCATAGAGACATTTGATACTTTGGTCAAATGTCTTGTATCTCTATGCTAGGAACATACGATGGGCTGCGTTTATAAACTGATACTAGCAACTGAAGATGCTTCAACAAAAACATACATGGAACTAGCACGAAATTTACTACCTGGTCAGTTTCTTCATTGTAAAAGAAATTTGACCAATTGGGATCCGTTTGCATGAACTGGAACTCAAACAATTCTCTCAACACGAGCTTCAACAGATACGTGCCTACCTACAAAGTAAACATCTTGCAAATAACACCTTGTTATTCGATTTCATGCATTGTATTGCATTCTACTTGTTTTCATGCAAAAACTTCGGCAAAATTGGAGTGTTTAGCTAAGTATGTATCAAATATAAAGACAATACTATCCTTTAAAATTCAGACAAAAAACTAGCCCTTAAATATCTCCCTTTTAAAACAAAGATGTTTTCCTTTATCAGTTGTCCCAATTGGAGCAGTAAGTATTTAGTAGTGTTAACAGGAGTTGTTTGTTCGAATGTAGCTTGGAATGTATAGTTTGGGTCTAGTGGCCCCAATGGCGCTGCTACGTTTTCTCAGGCTATGATTCTGTCTGACCATATCCAAATCACTTTTCCTTCCGTACTGCCCTTGAAGTAATCATTGAAGAGTTGGTACCTAAGGTTTCTCGCATCTTGGATAACCGACAGCCAAGATTTTCCTATCAATAAATAGCATGTTGATAGTCCATCCGGAAGCATAGTCGCCCCAATTGGCGCAGGGCAGCATTTAATTAATTACTAACTAACATGAACGAGAATCTTATGCTTGATCCAATAAATACTTCACTTGTAACTGTTTGAAAGGAAGGTAATTGTGTTCTCCATTTGTTGATTAAAATGGTATTTGGTATGAAATCCAGGCTAATAAATGTGCTTGTAGAGTCTAGCTGACTCCGTCAGTTGTCAATTGGACAACCACGCTTATCAACCTGGATATCATGCCAAATACCATTGTACACCTTAGTCAACAAATGGGGAGCACAATTACTCTTCTTTCAAGCATTTCTAAGTACAATATTTATTTGATCAAAGATGAGACTCTCCTAAAAATTAGTTAGTAATTAATAAAACACTGCTCTGCGCCAATTGTGGCGATGGTGCTTGCAAATTACAGAGAAAACCACTCTGACTTTTGGTCAATATCTTGGCTTCCGGTCGTCCAAGAAGCAAAAAAATGTAGATACAAACTCTTCAATCATTGCCTCAACAGCAACAAGGGAGATAAAATCATTCGGATAAGGTAAATAGAAATATACCCTGAGAAAACGCAACCTGCATCAATAGGGCGACAAGACCCTAATTTACCAAGGACAAAGTACCAGTGTGAATAAATGTATACATTGTTAGGATGTGTTTGATTGGTTACTTTTAGAATTAAATCTCAAATTGATAAACAAACTATTGAATGAAAAGCTTTAGTAAAGATGGCAAAAGATTTCGGGAGGGAAGTTCCAAAGTTCATCAAAAATTGTGACTTGTGAGTTTGCAAACTTTTATATTCGGAATCTGTATAGACAAGAAAGCACTGCCATTCGCCAGAAAACTAGTATATTCATCAACAAAAACCACTAAGCGATTGCAACATGCAATGGTTCAATTTCGATAGCTCAATTCATCGTATAAAATGTAAACATGCTTTAACAGATGCAATTTTATACCCGGTTTCTTGTTTCTTGGTCTAATTCGCGGACTTTGTCAAGTGGAATACCGTGTATTAACTCATTAGCAAGAACTCGCTTTGACGTCAGCTCAGGAACAACCTCCGGAATGTAATAGGACGGATCATCGGAAAGAAGGTCCCTAAAAATAAGAAATTAGCGTCATGAAATGAAAAAACTTTCATAGTTCCTATAGGCTTGGATTGAGCAGCAGATAAACGATAGAAATTAAGAATTTATCCCAACATCCACATTGACTATCCGCTTTTATCTATTGCAAATGCTACGAAAGCAAGCTGTATGCTACACGTCTTTTTTTAATAAGAAAAACATCATCTTACCTGAGCCTCAACTTTCTTAACGTTTCCCGAAATTGAGCCTGAGATTTTCCTCAACTTTCCTTAACTTTTGATGAAAGAAACTGGCTAAACTGGACTACATTTTCTTTGTGTATCTTGTATACTCGAATTTGAATTCAATCTTTAACATTTTGAATGTAACAATGACGAAATATCGATATTTGGCCAATAAAAACAAATAATTTTGGAAATTGAGCCATGTTATTTTTCCAAGATTTTCTCAAGGTTTTAGCCATTTCAGTCTCTCTTCTTATAGAATTTTTTCTTATAAGAAAAAACGTATATATTTAAAAATTTGAATGAGAATGAGCCACAGATTTTATGTATTACCTAAATTTTCTCGAACATTCTGCTTCCCTGATATAATCACATTCCCAAGCAAGCTCCTTTCGCAGAACACCCACAGTCTGATCCATAAACAGTCCTTGGAAGTGGATTAAAAAGTCAGAGAAATTGATCAAATACAAGACCACTCTTTACAAGAATTTTGGTCTGATCTTAAGTTGTTTCTTTTTTAGCAAAAAGTTTGGATATTAAGAAGATTAAAGATTTCCTAATGGTTTAATACATAGGCTTGATTGAATGAGAGATTTTTGCCCATTTGCAACTTCTCCAGGCTGTAAATTGTGCTCGGTATTGCACCCAAAGTGCAGCAAAACGAAGTTACGTTTATACGATGAAAGCTTCAGCCTGCTGAAATCTCTCATACAACCAGGCCCCTATAAATAGAGAGATGGTTATTATTTTTTGCAGATTAACATAATTGGTGTCTATTATTTGTTGCGAATAAATATATTTGTAGTTGCTTATGGCTATATTCTTACAGAATTAAAGCCGCTTAATAGCTTTGCAAATCGAGCTCCGTTGCCTACAAACGAGCTGCTAATTAAAAAATCGTGCATTCTATCCACAATTCAGAAAGGGAGAAATATTGGCCGGCTTGTCTGCAATATAACTGGCAGATACCTCGTCCAGTATGAGCATGACATTATCTTCTATTCATTCCTTTGGTTGAGAGAGCAACTTGCAATATTCAAAATGCACAGATTTAATAGCAGAACTAAACAAATATCATGATAAACAGTCCCCATTTGGGCAGAATGATGCAACAACAACCCCACAACGACAAAAATTTTCATAAATTATCAACTCACCATCGGGTAAGAGTTTGCTCATTTGCAGTACAGACATCAGACCATCGATGTCACTATCAATGCTTTCTGCAACACCAGGGTACTACAAAAAATTCACAAAGGCATAAAATACAACTACCTGTACATACTATAGCATAGAAATACCCAGGGAAACTAGAAGACACTACTCTTGAATCTTGAAAAAACATCCCCCACTTACAGGTTTAAGGAAAGAAGTTCAACCAAGACATCCTTATTCCAGACCTTCTGTTTAATATTTTTGAGTCTGTTATTCGAACCAGTATCATGCAACGTGAGAAATCGAGGTTTTCATTTTGCTTACAGTTGAAACTACTTGTAAAACTAACCCATAGCTATTGATGGTTTTTCACCCACTTCACTTCTTCCAACCCCTTCCCCCATTTATTGGGATTTCAGGAAATTTCCAACTACCCAGTCTGTTCAGGTTAGATATACATTGCATTTAACATCTTTCATCAGCCAACAGCTTCTAATATGGTCTATTCAAGCATTTAATTGGATAGCATAGGTATCAAATCTTGATTGGCTAACAAAGGAATCACCATCAAGGATTCCAGCCAATAATGTTGCAAGAATAAATGCTGCAACACTATTGGCAGGAATCTTTGGATGGTGAGTCCTTTGTTAGCCAATCAAGATTTGGCACCTATGCTTAACTGTATAGATAAGATAAAATAAAGTTGCCAATACCTGTATTTTCAGAGCAATTGGTCGACCATCAAGAGTAACAGCTCTGTGCACTTGCCCAATTGAAGCAGCAGCAAAAGGTTTCTTTTCAAATTCTTTCATCTTGCTTGCCCAATCAGGGCCAAGGTCTTCCTTTAGAACTTTCTGAAATACACAAAAAAGACAAAATATTAAAATCTTTTCATCTTGAGCAATATTATATCATAATGGGGGTAACCTGGTGTGTAAAACCAGCTCTTCAGCTTAAGATAGAAATTAGGTGAAATCAGCAGAGTAGTGACACAAATGCAATGTTTTGGAAGTTAACAACACAGCTGGCAAATGTTTTTTGAAATTTACAATTTTGTGTTTAATTGAGACTTTTTACAAAATTACATCTGCCATGCCTTCTTCTTACATACTTCATGAGACATTTTGCTGCATTTTCCCAGAAAATCAAGAAATTAGCTAAGTTAGTCAACTTGTTTTGAAACTTCATCCATTAGCACAACTAAATCCAAACCAATAATGCTTGGCTCCTAGCAATTCAGAGAAATCTCAAGAAACAAAATACTGCAGGAATGATTTAATTTGTATAATGTGACATACATCAAGCAACTTTAAAACCTGCTGAAAATAGGTTTTGCTGGATGGAGAGTTGCTTTGTAAATTGCTTAGCTCTGTACATGTAATTTCATACAAAGATATTTTAAAGTACATTTTCAGGAGTCTTCATTAACATTTCAGCATTTTGTCTCAAATTTTCTCTTTGGATTTCACGTATGTCAAGTGAGAATGGCCCAACTAATGACTTTCTTATAAGAAAAACTTAACAGACTGAAGTCTGGATGGGGTCATCAAAGCAGGGCATATGCATGAAGGGGTTGGTAGAGCTCACAAAAAGTGTATTCTGCATACAAGGGTGGTTGTAGTGAAACATAAACTTGTAAATAAGTCTGTGGAGGGGTAAGAGGCTTCAAAAATTTGTATCTATGTATTTGCATGTTCATGTGTGAATGACCCAATAATAGTGTTTAATTCACTTCATTAAATATTCTTGATCTACTTTATTCTAGGAAATCAATGCATCAGAAAATTAATATAAGTGGGATAAACATGAAAAACATTCACCCAAATAGGCCAAAATACTTGAATCTTCAAATAAATTTAATGTGAATTGGGGAAGAACTTTCATTTATAGCATAAAAATGAAGCACTTTTTAAAGTTTGAGAAATTCTTAACATCTATGGTAACAAACATTCATGGAAAGTGAAGATAGCAAACATCATGGAAAAGGTAAAAAGAAAGCTGAAAATGGCAACTGATTCAGACTATACTAGAATGGAATAAAAACTTTGTTCTTCTGTCATTTTTTCAAAAAGTAACATATTTCAAATTAATGTCTCATGAAATTTTGGTACATAAAATTCACATGAAACAAAATTAATGCATATAAAATCAACACCAATTCTACAAATATGTGTTCATTTTCTGGGGCATTAATTTCCAAGAATAAGGTATTGCAAACGCTTGCAACAAAACTGATGATACCTCAACTTGCCACACAGGCATGAAGTCAGCACTTGCTCTCACACGATCAAATATTTTCTGCCACTCAGGTGGCATCATGGAACTATCTAGAACAAAAGTGAAACTCTATGGGAAAATTTGCACACTTGGACAGTGAGAAAAATCAAGAAAATGGAGAAAAATATAAGAAACAATAGCACTAAAGGAGTTTTTCATTTTGTTGCTTCAAAGAAGATAAAAATGTAGTACTTTCAGGAGGCTCACAATGGGATTGCATTTGGCTCACAATGGGATTGCATTTGAATCTGCAGAAAGTCTAGTTGGGCTGAAGTTAAAAAAACAAACTAACCATAAGCAAAAAAGGCAAAAATGAGCTACATGCTGGTTAACACTTGAAGAAATGAAGGGAAATAGTGAGGAAGGTCAAAAGTTACCTTGAAGGCTAAGCATTTGACCAAACTTTAATGCAGCTCCTCTGACTTTACATAAAGTGTTTACAATTCTTTCAGCATTTGCTTCAGTAAGAAATGATGTATTGCCATATATAGTATCACTGCCATTACCTGCAAACAACATATTTTTAGATCACCATAGCACTGTGAAATACAATAACAAATACATAAAACAAATCCAATAACATAGAGAACATTATCAAGCTAAAAGCAAGCTGACTGTAATACAAATAACATGTCTGCTCAATGTTAGTTGACATTCTCAATGACTATGATGCTATTAGAAAAGAATATCAACATAGAACTGGAAATAAGGAGTAAGGGAGGGAGTTTGGAAGGAAGTAAAGAAGGAAGCAAGAGAATGAGGGAGGAATGAGGAAGAGTCTCCATCTGATTATCTCACCCAGTTCTATTCATGATTGTAGAGTAAATTAAATTGGTTAGAAATGCTATTAAGCAGCTGAATAACAGAAATGCAATACAATCAAATGATGAACAGAGGTAGATGTCCATACCTCCCTTTGACATTCCAAGTTGCCTTTTAATAGTTTCTGATAGGGCTCCCATTCCAAGACCAACAGTCAGTCCTATAAAAACACCATAGTTGCTAATATGACAATGGGCAATTACAACTGGCCTAAATCATCAGTGCAAAAATAACATATTTTCTTAGCATTTATAAACTGTAAGAAAACTACAAATAAATAGCAATAGCCTATTGTATACAATAAAATCCCAAGTATAACCACCCTGAATAGAAGCTTGCCAAAAATGCTGGTGTTCCTCTAAATGCTCAAGACTTACACTCAGAATGTTAAAGTAACTGCAAAATCGGTAATACCCCACCACCAATGGAACTCATGTACCATATCTTAAGATATCCTGAAACAAAACTCTTTAGCACCAATGAAAACCACATGTGCCAATACAGAAATCATTAAAGGCAGCCTTCACTTTCAAGCATATATGGATGACAGATAATTTTGTAAAGGGACATAAAAGAAACATTCATGTAAGTCATGAGGTGATACAACATCAGCATTTCCATTGAGTGAAAACCCATTTTCAGCCATAGGATGCTCAAATTCCCTTTGCTCCTCCAAGAAAAGACAGGAGAGGCATGTATTTATCACCTCTTTTCCATTGCTAGCTTCAGGTTAAATTACCATATAGTGAAGTGCAACAATTGTTGAGGATGGAAAACAAAGTCTTTATTGCATATAATGACAAATCAAAGACCAAAATTCACTTGTAACATAATACATTCCTACATACCTCCATAGTTTAAAACTCTAGTTATTCTTGAAGAAGGAACTGCACGTTCTTTTGCACTTTCATGAAGCTAACAAAAATGGGATCCCTACTCAGTACACTGAAAAATCATACATTAACAATAATATTTTTATTCAAATACTTAACCATTTTCATGCTTGGAAACTGCTCTAAATCCAAAAGGACCCACTACTTTATAAAACATTCCACGCAATAGTTACCAGTATTGTAGATACCCAGTGAAAATTTCACAGGAGGTCCCTAATTGCCATTGATTTTGTGAATACTCAGCAAATTTAGTTGACCAAATGGCAAATTCTTGGCAGATACTTATTGCTTTTAAAATACTCAGCAAATTCATCTCTATTGCCCCCTGATATACTACTACAGACCACCACTGTAGATCCATATGGTCTACTGTAGAATACCAAATAATCAGGGGGTGGTTATAATCAGGGAGGTGGAACATTTTTCAAAAATATAAAAATGGGGAGTTGACCAAAAGCGGGGTAGAAATGGGTGTCATTAAAACAGAAAAGACAGATGGTGAAGTAGATCAGATATTTCAAAACAAACACACTTGTCCTTGCACTTCTATTCATGGTTTCTATTTAGTTATGTGCTGCAGTGAACAGATTCTCTGAGAAAAAATTTGAGATTCTCTTAATTGAATATTATGGGGCTGGAATAACAACAGGGGGTTGGAAAAAATTAAAAATTAATGATTGGCAGGGAACAATTATTCAGTGCCCTAAAGTGCATTTCACAAATACATTTCAATTTGAAAACAAAACTGATAGGATACAAATACATTTCAATTTGAAAACAAATCTGACAGGATACATAGATGGATGTCTGGGGGGACACATTGAAATATTGCCTGAGGGGGTGTAACAATGCACTAGATTGACTTTCTGGTTGTCTGACATTTCTTACTCCAATTGCATATGATTACAATTTCAAACAGTCTTGGATTGAAGTGTTATATAACATATGCAAAAAGATCATTCACTGGTCTGATTGTTTCTCTCAAGTAAGCAAAATGGATCTGCCAGTATTTTTCCCAGCAAACCAAAGCCTTTGGAGGGTTATACCTTGTTATTGCTACTATTTGCTACTGGCATGATGACATTTACAAAACTTTCATCTGGCAAAGTAAATTATTGTGAAAATCACTATGCCAATAGCAACTAGCAACAACAACAAGGCATGCCCCATTGGAAAAGAGGACACCTATGCTGGGGGCCAGGAGGGGCAGCTGCCCCCTCTGCCCTTATCCATGGGGGCAGGAGGGGCAAGAATTGTCCTTAATGCTGAGCTCTTTCCACCTCTCCTATCTTCTGAAGGGGCATTTTCTGGCATTGTAGACAGTTTGGTTCAAGAAAATTTTTCTGGGGCAAGCCCCCAGACCCCCAAATTTGCATTATATTACTAGGTGAGCAATAAACTAAGCATTGTTCTGCTAGAAAAGAGTTTGAATCTTGACCAAAATCTACCCCTGTGGAGGAACATACATATACATAGATGTGCCCTCAGAGGACGCCTTGCCCCCCTTATCCTAGGTACGCACAGGTGTCATACTTCCATAAGGGGAGGCATACATAGTTATGTAATATACAGGTCTCAAACCTTTTGCTTAGTGTGATCTGATGTTGGTTTCCTTCTAACAAGCTTTCCTTTCTTAGTGCTTCTTTTTTCACGGGTCTGCTGTTCTGCAGTTGAATCTGTAGACGAATATCCACCAGCGACTCCCGCTTCTGTTGATGCTGCTTGTTGAGTTGTTGAAAACTCTCTTTCTAAGTCTAACTGATTGGCTAGCGAATTTCTGTCGACTAACCCTCCATAGGAACTGATTTTATAGATAACTGAGAGTCTGTCATATAAAATATTATTTCTAATACTTATACATGAGCACAAAGGAGTTATTCTATTCTTTACTCTGCCTGACATCTTTGCAATAACGTCCGAAAATATTTGTAAATCTGGACACTGGTGCTGCTATTTTATTGTGTAACTTGAACAACACATTACAACATACAACAACCTTGTTGTTCCATTGACCACGTGATGTCACAGCACACAATATTGTGGAAGCCTCAGTATGACAGCGAGGTGCCTCTCATCTTCGTTCACTTTCTTTCCACATGTTATACGGAAAGGAAAGAAAACGTGTTACTAAATGAAAGTTAAAGATGGTGAACAGTGATGACCTGCAGAAGATTGGAACACGTCTTCTTGACACGAGTAATCTGCTAGCAGATCGCTTTCGGGCCTTGTTTACTCTGAGAAACCTCGGTGGTACTGAAGCCATTGATTTGATTTCTAAGGCCTTCGTTGATTCCTCTGCCTTGTTGAAACATGAGCTAGCATTTTGTCTAGGGCAGATGCAAGACGAATATGCAATCCCGATACTTACCAAGGTCCTAGAAGACGTAAACCAAGAGGCAATGGTTCGACATGAGGCGGCAGAGGCATTAGGGGCTATTGGATCGCCATCAGTGATGACTACGCTAGAACAATACACGAAAGACCCACGTATAGAAGTTGCAGAAACATGTGAGTTAGCTATTGCCAGAATAAGATGGCTTCAAAAGAATGATGGGTCTGATAAACTTGAAGGCAGTAGTCCTTACAATTCAGTTGATCCTGCCCCTCCAGATACAGGAACACATCTTGAAGCATTAAGACAGCAACTTTTGGATGAGACAAAACCACTGTTTGATCGTTATAGGGCTATGTTCACTTTGAGAAACTTGCAGACAAGTGAATCTGTTACTGCTCTAGCTGAAGGACTGAAATGCTCAAGTGCACTATTCCGCCATGAAATTGCATATGTTTTGGGACAGATGCAGCATGAAGCAGGTATAAAGGCATTGGAAGAGACCCTAAGTAATCTTTCAGAGAACCCAATGGTTAGACATGAATGTGCTGAGGCACTTGGGGCTATTGCAAAGGAAAACTGTTTAGAAATTCTCAAGAAATACTTAGGTGACCAGGAAAGGGTTGTAAATGAAAGCTGCAAAGTTGCTCTTGATATGTATGAACATGAAGTATCTGGTCAGTTTCAATATGCTGATACTCTGCAGAAGATTACTTGAAGTGTTATTGGTTTTTTGAATTGAATTTATTGCAATGAAAGTCTTGAAACTGTTTTTCTTCCCTTCTCTTCTTCCTCTTTTGCTTCATTTTCTATGCTTTGTTGGGATACATTACTAGGAAAGTTATGGGTAACTCTCCTCATATATAAAGCTACATTATTTTCTCTTACATTTATAAGTTGTGGACATTTTGTTTTTCTTTAGAACCTTGAATGCAGAGTTTTCAATGATATTAAGCCTCATAACTTTCATTTGCTGCACAAGTTTGCTGTGATGGTAGAAGTATGTTTAAATTAATTAATTTAGAACTAATTTGCATAGATTAGAATGAGCATCTATAAGATGAGATTTTTCAAGAATCAAGGTACTGTAGCATTGTAAGCCTTTTAATGTTCCTTCTCAAAATTATTGCATTATCATATAACAGTATTTCAGCTAGTGTTTACAGTAGAAACAAATTGTAGACTAATTCAGATCTATTGGAATTTTAATGTTGTCATACTTTATCCTATATTTCATTTTCTTACAAAGGCTTCAGTGGGTTTAACTTTCTTAGTAAATTACTTAGCAATTAGCCAAGCTTGGCCCATATGCTCCTCGATTCCCTGCACATCAAGAATAAAAGTCTAGAAAGCTATTTCTAAAACCATCTGAAAACAACTACAAAATCTCTAATCTGTTGGGCTCATAAGCCTTTTATTTTGCTCTTATTGCTGGGCATGAGCTCACTTAGCCAATGGTCCATTAGTGACAATTGTTAAAGATTTCCAACTATCTATTATCTAATAAGGTGAATAACTGTATAAAGCCCTTAATACTCTGATGAAACGTATGAACATGTCCAAAGAATGGTCTGAAATACTATGGTCTGAAAATGTTTGCAGCTGTCTTAATTGCTTTACAGCTTCACAAATTGCTTTATAGATTTGAAAAGGTGACAAAATTGGAATTAATAAAACAAGTTCTTAGAAAGATAATTAAGCAAGTTTTAAGAAAGAGTATTATTTATCATTGCGCTTTATTTGAATTGCTCAAAAGCATTCAGCAAAATTTGATTTTTTGCAGATATCAAGTGCAAAGACTAGCTTTTCAGATACCAATAATTTTTGAAGCCTATCACAGTGAGTGACAAAATTTTCTGATGGCAGGGTTCCAGACATAAGTGTTTTTGGCATTTTAGCATGTTCTGTTAGAGTTTTAAGAGCTATAGATACATCTCCATATTTTCTGGCACCAAATTAGTTGAATGATAAGGCTAATTTTGCAGATTACAGTATGTGATTTTCATATTTTTGTTTACGTTATGTGCTATTTTATCTGCTTTTTATTGTATACATTAGCAATTAGTTTTAATATATTGTAAATTTGTTTTTCGCATAGCCCCCCTATAAAACAGATGCATCATTTGAGGAATAATGTGTAAATAAGGGCAGTGATGTGCCGAGACACCTTCTGTTGGAGGGGCATTCTGACCAATTGACCAACCATTGTTACTAAATTGTTACTAAAACAAAATGAAAAGGTCACAGGAAATACTGTGGCCAACCCTCCTGGCAGCCTGGCTAACTTTTGACCAACTTTCTTGCAAATTTGACAATATTGGGGAGAAGGGGCGCAACGCCCCACAGGTCATTATTTATAAAGGGGGTGATATCAAAGAGAGGAGGATAATGAAAACAAAATATTTTCTATCCATGTTTCTGCAATATTAGAAAATTCAGCACCCAACTATTTAAAGGGTCGAAGTTCAGCTTACCCAACCCTCTAAGAAAGATTTGAATAATTGTCATGGCTTCAACGAAGAACAATCTGATAAGAGTATGCTTGGCCAGGATTATACGTTTTAAAGTAACATTTGACGTTCTTACTCACCCCCTTGCCATGTTCTTTACCTAAACATTTTATCTTTCGTTCAAGCCCGAAGCAAGACCTGTGTGTCAGGGGTGGCAAAACTGCATCGGAGGGGTCACGTGGTACGAAGTCTTAAAGCCTATTTCACACTCTTTGTCATTAAAATGAAAGGGGTAATGTGTGTCCAGAAAAAACTGAACTTTCTTGCATGTCACAAAGATCAATGTTGAGCTCAATCAAAATTTCAGGAGATCTCTCCTCCGTAGCTACAAAGAAAAAGCAGCAAAATAGACTGCAAGAACAATTTCTCAGGGGTGGCAAAAAGCTGGCGCCCCGCTATCTAAGGGTGGCATTTGCCACTCCATGCTACCCTGTGGCTACGGGCCCGCTTTCGTTCCAACTCCAGTTATAAATAATGGCCGATCCCTTAGCAAGAAATGAAATGAAATGAATAAGGCTCTGCTCCGAAAATTTGCAACAAATGCTTCTTTCCAACATCAAATAGAAACTTGCTATTGATGAATGCCCTTGTTAACGCTCCTCGCTATTATCAAGGGGAGCATGCAGTCAATCACACTTTCTTTGAACAAGGCGGTTTTACATTTGCGACTGATAGCAAATAGGTTAATCGGCCTTCTTGTCATTTTTAAATAATGAAGACAACACAATTTATTGCAAACTGCAGTTCAATTTTCAAAAGCAAATCTTGCGCAATAAATATGCAGAAAAAAGCCTGTTTGATAATCAGCTCTTATTCAAATTATAAATACAGCTAATAACCAGACAAGTAATCCATTGACTGAAAACTAGACATTTTTTAAAAGTTTGCTTTTCAGCAGTTTTCTAAACCTTCTAGGTGATTAATTTCTAGGTGATTAAAGTTTACATGAACACCTGAATATAAGAAAGAATTTCCGCCAATGCTTTCGCTCACTTTGCCACAGCCTGATGAAATATGGAGCGTTGTGATGTACTGAATGTAATTGACATATCGAAGAGTACGCGATGGGTTATTGGTACATTGAATATCGTAACCAGTATCACTGCTTCTCTTGGAAACTTTGTAGCAATAACAGTGATACTTTCCAAAGCGTATTTGAGGACACGTCCTAACTCTCTACTTTGTTGCTTAGCATTGACAGATTTAGCTGTTGGTTTTATAATGCAGCCGATTGTCTCCACGCAACTGTTCAGTGAAAACGCTGGAAGGAATTGCACCATCACCTACATACTGTACTGCACTGGAACTTTGCTGTGTGGCGCATCTTCATTGATCTTGGCGTTGATTAGCTACGACAGATATCTGCATTTGGTAAAACTGCAGAATTACTCTGAGTACATGCCAAAAAGGAAGGTTATCCTTATGCTAGTATTTTGCTGGTTGATACCCGGTCTCAACGGCTCACTTGTTCTCGATGAGTCAACTCGAGCAACCATGTACATCTTATCAGTGTCTGCATTGGTTCTTTGCACGGCTGCCCTGGCTATCTGGAGTAGAAAGATGTATATCTTCATTAACAATAGACGCCAGATTCTACCCATTCCTGTTGCAAGAACATCAAAACTTGCAGAACAATTGCATCTCAGAAGGCATTCAAAGTTGGCGAGAATGCTTCTAATAATTGTAGGATGCTATCTTATTTGTTGGGCACCATTCATAGTGTACACTATCTATGCTACTGTATACAAATTGCGTGGTGTTGCGGTGTCCAAAAGCAATGCATCTGTTAATACTATACACTGCATCGTTTTCACTATTGGATTGTGTAACTCCTCAATTAATCCTGCGATATATTTCTGGAGGAATCAGTCTCTTAGAACTGAAGCAAAAAGACTCATCAGGAGCTTGATAGATCTATGAACGAAAACAAGAAGAGGCTACAGCATTAACGATGGATTATTCATCATCATCATCATCATCATCATCATCATCATCATCATCATCATCATCATCATCATCATCATCATCATCATCATCATCATCATCATCATCATCATCATCATAAGAATAAAATTTTACAGCACAAAGGTCGATTAATATCTTTTTCTTGATAAATCAAGGAAAATTTTTCAGCTCAGTAACATTTTCTGGTAGAATGTTCCAAATCAGCGCAACTGAATATAAATATTTAGTAAATTCAACACTGTCGCAAAGCAATTTGTGAATTGAAGGACTGGTTCTGCAGTAAACACTGTCTCTCATCAAAGACAGAAGATTTAATTGGTCTCTTGGTGAGGAGAATAGTATATTTTGCAAGGAACGATTTTTAATGGAAAAAGCAAAAGTGTGACGAGGTGGAATGACAAATGATGCAAGTTTCCTCAAAGATCCGAGGGTGCAGTTGGGTACTATGGAGCATATCATAAAAAGTGTGCCGTCAAAAAGGAACAGATAACGTAGTCGTAAGGTATTAAAATTGTCGGGAATTTGTTCTTGTTCTCCGCGACAATAAACTCTCACAGATTGAACGCAAAGAATCAATCTATCTGTAATTAACTCACT
>OLMO02000275.1:5768217-5780227 GCA_900291935.2 Cassiopea xamachana
AACAGATAATTCGAGGTAATTATTTACGTAAGCAATTGTCTAGAATGTTCTAAATACTACTACTAGAATACTCAGCGACAAAATGACCAATCAAGATGACATGATGTAGCTTCAGTGTTTGACAGTGTGCAAAGTTGAAATGTACTTTCTTATACTGTACAGTCCTGTTTAACTATTATAAGGGATACATGAATGCTAATTAGATGCTGTCCAGGACTATCATTAATCCTGTCAAAGCTAATGTTCTCATTTATTCTAGCCCAGTGATTCTTAACCCTTTAGGAGGTACAGAACACCACAAAGGCCATAGGATGACCTTCAAAAAAGCGCTCGAAAATGGTTTTTATGGTGCACCTCTTAGATCTGAGTGAAAGTTTGCCACAATATGTTTTCGATGATACTGATTTCAAATATGAAAAGTTCCCAGGCGTACCACCTGCAGTTTTTCAAAAATCAGGTGGTCAGGTTCGTATCGAAAGCACTTTCTCAATAGAAGCTGTTTGTATGCCAATAATACACAATACTGGCTAAAATTTAACTGCGATTTTGTTCAAATAGGTTTCAATAAGCTGCTTACTCTTTTCTTCGGAGGACTAAATGCACTCGTCGAACCTTCGTAGTACGAAAAATAAAAAAATGCCTTCATTCTTCAAATTCAAAGCACATCTATATAACTATATACTGTATTAGTGCACAAACTGGCCAAGCAGAGTGTGACGTCAAGAATCATACGAGTGGAGTGAACCAAGCCACAGAAACCCTGAAACTGAATCATCGAGCCCCTCAATCGATCGGACTACTGTTCTAGCCAATCAAACAAAAAATCTCGAATCAATATATCTGCCAGTTAATTAGCAACTACACAGTTGGGTTTTGAGACTGTAGTCTAAAAAACACAAGAGATATACATAAGGTACTAATAAGCCTGTGCTACTAAACAGTGCCTACTTTAACGTGATTTTCATGTTTGCTAACTACGCCCTTCAAATTGTTGGAAAGCGTAGGAAACGCCTTCTTACCATATTCATCAAGCTCAAATTTCACCAATACTTGAATTTTCAAGACTACTATTACACTCTCTTTTGGTAAGAATAAAGTTTATATCGAAATAGTGAAATATTGAAGCTCAAAATTGCTGAAATTTGAAAATAATTTAAGAATAATGCGAGGCTCAAACTTCATCAAGACATAAGAATTTTTTGCATCCTAGTTATAACACTGCTTTCTAATGTACTTTTACATTATCGATACAAAATGTGAACTCTTGTTTAGTTTTATGATGTAGTAAAACATCGAAAAAGATTGGACTATATTCCTTTAATTATTAGGTCAAATTACACCTTTGGTATTTAAAACTAATTTAATAATAATTCTAAGTTCAAAATAAGAAAAATTGAGAATATTGAGGCTCAGCAAAACGTAAGGTACTGCCATAAATAAAAAGAGTGCAATGGCTAGACCACTCTAAATTAGTCTTTGCTCTGAAAGTTCCTATGGATTACTACATATATCATGATTTCACAATCAAATCTTACTTTAGTTAATCATAGTCTCTTCAATACTACTCTTAGGACTTTTTTTAGCAACTTTTAGCTTGTTGAGCAACTTTCAGTGAATCGTGCACCTTTTAAGTTATTTTGTCTTGATGGTCATAGTCATACTCCTGCTAGGGATGAATTAATTAGAGATCGCAGAATGCAACTTGTGTCTGGACTATCGTTGTACGACCTGTTAGTTGTAATAATATGCTACACTTTTTCTTTTTTAATAACGAAGTCTATAAGAAACATGCAGCTTAAAGTAAGTAAAAATTAACAAGCAGTTTAGAAATACAGGCAGTCTGAGCTTCAAATGCTAACTTGAAAAACACTGTTCTTACAAGGAAATTTTGATTAAACTAGGAACAAAATAGAAAAACGATCCGCTATACATGTTTCACGAAACCTAAAAAATTCTATCCTTTGTGTCATAATTGCCCAATCTGGATTGTTCTTGTTATTGGAAGTTTCAAAAAATTAAGATACAGTTAAGAAACATCTGAGGGTGGATTTTTCAAAATGTTAAAGGGTTTCTCTAGTGAAAAATTTTTATTTTTGATTTAGATTCACTCGAATACACTGATTTCGAAACTGCAACTATTTTTTAGATACATTGTACCGTTTTTCATTTTATAAGAGTACAAAGTTCGTGTTTGAGTTTAGAATTTGATAGTGTTAATCAAAATCAGAACGTTAATTCCCTATGAAGAAAAACGTGTATTAGTCCAATATTTATTGGGTAGTTGATCATTCAGTTTATGTGGGCGTGGTCGATATTTGAGTTGGCTGTACTATAGGCATGGTTAGAGGTACAGTTTTTCAAGTACAAAACTTCTTATAAGCAGCTTTCTTTAAAAAGCAATGCAAGGGAAGCATCTGTTTGACCATATGGGTTGACAAGATACATTTTACAACTTTCCAGGGCTACTTATACATTGACTTACCATATATATAAATATATTAACTCTGAATGCAAGCAAATCTTTTGACAAAGAGCAACTTCTTCACAACTTTTGGCATCTTTTGGGCAACTTTTAGAATTTTTGAATGACTTTTCAGAAACTGTTGAGTAACTTGTGGACAGGGCTACTCTTGGGCCCCGAAAAAGCGGGGCGGGGTTCCTAATAAGCAGGAGAGTTGGAAACTTCCTCAAGATGAAATAATTGGGGGGCTCAGAATAAGTTGGAGGGATTGGAAGCTGGGAATAACTGTGTAACAACCAGTACATATATGAAATTCCCCGATTAACACCACTGAAAGAAATACTCTTTCGGAATTATTTTGCCATATATATCTCATTCATTACTTGGGAAACTCAACAGAACTACCACTGTACCTGTAGTCTATTGAGTCTCAGCCAGGTCATGAATTATTGTCATCCATGTTCTAAAATTAGATCACAAAGTATTTCCTAGTCTGGCCATAGTAAGTGTATTGTGTGTTGTTCCATGAATTTAAAAGGACGAAGAATCAATATTGATCAAGATAATCAAAAGAGAAAACCCAATTGCAAACTATGAACAAACTCAATACGGTAAGTAATTATGATAGCAGAAAAACTGTAGATACAAATAATATCCTAGTAACAACATCAAAAAGAAATTCTAAGAAGAGATTGCCTAGGGCCTTTGTACTCTAGGCTCACTTCGCAGAAACAAAAACGTTTTTCTTGCAAGAATGTTTCCAGATGATTCTCAGTCATTGTAAACATGATTACGTTATCTGACCTCGTTTCTGATTTCTAGTTAATTCTTTGAAATATCGAGAGGAAGCAACAAGACACCATTTAGTTGTTGGAGGTAAAAGAGAAAGGTGCTATGGCTGAAAGGGACATTACATCGTTCTCTGACAAACTCATGGTATACACAGTTAGAAACAAGAATGGTTTATCTGCCTCGTTGATGAATTATGGAGCCATCATGCATTCACTCTTTGTACCAGATAAGTACGTGTAATTTAATTTGTGTTGTTTCTTGCTGAACCTAGAAGTGCATCCACGAATAGGTTTACTTTGATTTTGCCTTATTGAGATGTACGAGAAATGGGAGATTGCTAGCGGACCAGTTGATAGAAGATTGAGATAGGGTAAAATGAGGATCTGTTGAGCAGTTACCTATTAAAGTCACTCTAATGATGTTGTTTCATCATGCCTTGCGGACCTGATCTGTTCACCGATGGCCGCTTTTCTAAAGGGGGTGGGACCACTATTTGGTTTCAGGATTATGAGTAAGAAATGTGCACTTACATAAATGGTCAAATGTCTACACCAGTGGTTCCCAAACTTTTTGCATTATTTTACACAGGCGTCACCATATATTTATACGCAGGTTCTTGATTGAGAAACTTCTAAGTTTCTCAATCAGGACGCTCTGTTTAAATGTAAGCTATGGTGAATACACTTTTAGTGAATAAACAAATATTAACAACGATACAGGCTTCCACTGGATTATAGAACACTCATGCCATTGTACCCAAAGCCCTTCATTGTCCCCTCAGCGACCAAAAACTGTAGTTTATGTACCAATAGACCATGTTGAGTCTCCTAAGTAAGTAGCTCAATTTTTTTTATGCACTTTATTAATACAAACATTACTACATTGACAGAACGATACCACTGGGCGCAATATCAATGTCATACCCAGTGGCCATTACATATAAGGCGCATTTCACACCAAGAGCAAAATTGGCGCAATCACTAGATAATGAGATAATGAGATAATTTCAGAATTTTGATCACTATAATTCAATAAATTACATTTCAAGCCACAGATGCCAAAACCTTAATATATTAGCATTTTATATTTATTTCATAATGATATAATTGAAATATTGAAGTTAACATCTACAGTTGTTTACATCTACAGTTGTAGTTTTTCAAGAAAAATCAGCAGCAGAGGTACTGAATTTATGAAGTTTATTAGAGATAGCCAAGTATTTGCCAAGTACAATACATTTTTTTATTGGAAAAAGTTTATAAGGAAATTGAGACTCAGGGGGAAAAGTGGTTTTCTTATGAACATATCAGCATTTAACCTTTGGGTCTGCTAATTTTGTTGAGAATTTGCCAACTTGATGGCACCTGGGGACACTTTGCCCCCTTGGCATCCAAATAACCACTACTGTACTTAAATAACCCTGATAGAACCAATATGTGGTTTGTTAAAACCTGCTAGAGGCCCTCAAGATTTTTTGCTGCTCTTAGTAGTTGATAGCACAAGTGTCAACAAAACACCTTTTATGTCAAGTGAGCATTTCATTGATAGTATTCATTCCGGTTGCTTCTTGGACTGAGTATTTGAAAAATAAGCTATTTTGCAGGAATGGCACTGTAGACGACATACTACTGGGATTCAAAAATCTTGCTGGTAATTATGGTTTTGTTGTTTATTTGTTTAATTCTTTGTCTATTGAGTTTATTTGTAAACTTGTTGCATATGTACAACATTCAATATCACACAGAATATTTTTATAGAAGTAGATGCTTATTGTTGTAAATTTTCATACTTTTCATTCATTTGAACCACAAAAGAGTTATTGTGCAGCTGCTGTCTTCCCATTTCAGTAGGGCATTTAACTGTTTGCTTTGTTTCTGAGTCTGGTATGCTAGATTCCCAATTCTAAGAGTCACAGAGATATGTGGTTGGAACTACAATCAGGGGCCCACAGGTTAAGCTAAAGAAAATTTTTGGTGAGGTGCACAACCCCAATTTGCTAACAAAGACTTTGTTTGAGCCCAATTTGGTGGTAAATTGAACTTTCCTTGAGTTTTATCAGCAATACAGTGCTGGCAAGTACTATTGATATTTTGCAAATTTGCCAAGCTACATATTGGGGGTGTGGCACCCCAACACTCCCCTGTGGCTATGCCCCTGCAGGGACCAATGCACTAGAAGGGGCAGGAGGCACAGCCCACAGAGCACCAAAAGGCTCTGTTGTCATATTTTTTATAAATCTTCATGGGGATAATGAAGTGCTTCATTCAGAAAGGCGCAGCATACCATTTTTTGCCCCCTTTGATGGTTGGTAGTTGCCTTGCTGCCCCTGTGCTGCAGGTATCCTTAGTTCTCCATTTTGTTGTTCTGAAATCTTGTCGAATGGAAGTTGGATCTTGGTGGCCCTCCTCTCATTAATTTTTATTGAGTTACTATGTGTAAAAAAGTAAGTCTTGTAAAATGGTATTGTGATATAAATTGATAGTGACCTTTTTCACTTTTAGACTATGAGCTAAATCCCCCCTACTTTGGAGCAATTGTTGGAAGAGTTGCAAACAGAATTGCAAATGGTAAATTTTCAATTGATGGTGTTGATTTTCAGCTGGAATGCAATGAAAATGGCAGAAACCATCTTCATGGAGGGCATTGTGGTTTTGATAAGGTATGCATGCCATTGCCAAATGCTCTACGATTTTCTATCTGTTTCCTTGAAGCTTTTATGTGAGGCGTTAGTAATAATGAGTATAATTTTTGAGTATAGCTATAGGCAGTGGTGTAGTCGATAACTGTCAGGAAGTGTAGCACGAAAGCAGGAACACAATTTCAATATATTTGGGGTGTGTCAGAGGTTTTGCCCGGCGAAAATGAAATCTATAATCAGCAAGTTGGCCATAGTGTTATCTGTGACCGTTTTTTAGGAACAGTAGTTAATCAAATGGTCCTGAGTCTAGTAAGTTGCCCTGCAAAAATACATTGTACTGCCGTTTTTGCCCTGTGAAATGGCAAGTGTGCATGTTTAAAGGGGTGACTTACCTCGATGTCCCCTTAAGTTTCATCCCTGCGCAAAAGTTGAGACCAAGCACAGGGTTTCATAACCTTACCTTCCATTCAAAAGTATTAGGAATTTGCGAACATTTGCTTCGATATTTAGCATAACAGTGGCGATCAAACACTTCAGGAAGCATAACGGAGTTATGCCACATTACCCCCTCGAGTACACCACTACCTATAAGGCTCTGAATGTTAGGTAGGAACACTGGAGAAAGGGGGCAGAGGGGAGCAAGCGCCCACCCCAAAAGGTGCACATGCTAGTCGGTGCCCTTTTGCTCCTGTTGGCCCCCTTGCCCTATTATCGCTCCGACATGCCTGATTGTAGGTAAGGCTGAATGTTGCCTAAACTGGGATCTATTTCTTTTGGTTTTGGAGATATTCCTGCAGTGTACATGTCAAAATATCAAGGCATGATTTGTAGCATAGTTGTGAAGAGAATTCTTATTTCAAAACCATTTCTCCTGCAGAAAATAAAATGAACTGCATTGTTAGAAGTAGTTGCATTTCTGAATAGGCTCATCAGGCCATGCAAGGAATAGTTGTGAAAGGATACAACAAAGAGCACTCTTTGCCCAATATACAAATGTGGAGGTGTGCAGATTGACGGTTATGAGTCTGGCCTCGTGTTTTTGAGTAAAGATTGTGTCGATAGAATTTTTGTAGTTGAGTATAGATTTTGGGACTGTTCATTATTTATGCCTCAGGTTGGGGCTGAAGAGAAATGTTTATTTGGGTAATATTTTTGCTAACCAACCTTGTGCACTATAAATATAATAGTTACGCAGCCAGTATGGAGCTATTAAAAATGTGCTACCCAACCTTTGAGAGACAAGAATATGATAAAGCCAACCTTAAGGCTGTCCGGGAAATCATTTACCCCAACCTATTTCTCTTTGACCCCAACCAGAGGCATAAATAATGAGCAGCTCTTAATTTTAAAAGGAGAAAGCTTGTTGCTTGTGCTCATTTAATAGTTTTGTCTTGTTTATAAATAGTGCTATTTTCATTAATTAACATTTCTTCTATAGAAAATTTCTTGTATACAATTTCTTGGACTTTTCGTCACAAATTCCCCCATCACGTTTGGTGAAATAGCTCCTAGGATACGTAGATCGTACATTCAAAATAGACAATGGGTGGGCTTCCTTCCTGAAAAGTTAAGTGCCCATTCAAGCAAGAAAGATATGGAATGCTGTGTATACAGAACATAAGGCTACCGACTCTTGCAATCCATACGAGATCTTGGACAATTTCCTTTGTATCTCCCAGCTAATCTTCATTTCCTCGCTTTGATCAAACGTTTTTTTCTAAGAAAGTATTTTTCGCCCAGTACTGAAACTTTCTTATCTTTTTTACGATTCCAGTCTCAAAACTTTCTTAAGACTTTCTTAGCAAAAGTTTTTGAGTTCCAATGGTTTGCGCTTGCACATTAGTGGAAAGTGAAGAAGCTTTATATACACTTGAAGTGATGATAAATCTTAGTAAGTAACAGAAGTTAAACTGTTAGAGAGTAGCCAACATCACATGCATGACATTTTGTACACAGATAAATCGAATTTTAAATACATTGACACTAAAAAACAAGTCTCAAGAATCCAGTACTGAACTTTCTTAACTTATTGAGCGACTTAGTACTACTTTCTAATAAACCACTTTCTTGTAAAAAAGAAGAAAACTTGTACTCATCTTGCTAAGAGAAGCATAAAGTAGAGGTCTACTTACACGGTATATTTCTTTTTCTGCTTACGAATTGTAGCAGTGGTGGATTTTGAAGAAAAATCAGGAGAGGTAGAGGCACTGGAATTCCAAGTATTTTAGAGGTAGCCAAATTTGCCGCCGGTTGCAAGTCTTTTTTACAGGGAAAAAGCTTTAAGAAAATTGAGGCTCAAGGAAGTAAGTTATTTTATACAAGAAGATTGCCAGCATGCGTTGCTTCACAGCTATGGGTCATGGTATATGGCTGGCATGAGCTTCATAGCTCACTGCTACAACATAGCTGAGTGTATATAATGTAGATATTACATAATTTTCAAGTATATTTATTCAATGTACCTCTCTTGTAGAAATTCTGGAATAGCACTCCTAGTGAAGATGGCCATTCAGTTACTTTCAATTTGGAAAGTCCGGATGGCGACCAATGTTATCCAGGTGAAATTGATGCCTCCGTTTGTTACACATTGAATGATGATAATGAGCTCCACATTTCGTTTAAAGCAATAGTGAAAGACAAGCCAACCATTATCAACATGACCAGTCATCCGTATTTCAACCTTTCAGGTACCCAAAAGGTATAAAGAAGTTTATTGTAGCCTTCCAAAGTAAATCATTTCAGCTATACTTTCTATAAGAACCAATCAAATTGACGCTCAAGCTAGCTGTTTTTCATTTCCCCAAACTTTTAAGGCTGCATTGTTCTTAGTTTGTTCTTAAATTATTGGGGTGTAGGCAATTTAGAAATAGGACTATGTGCTAGACAACATTAAATGTATTGATTGATTGAGGGCCTATTAGCAGTAGCAGGTGTCTCTCTCTAGGGACAGCTACTTCGCAAAATTCAAAGACAAATGACATGGTTCTCGCGTTGGTGCAAAGCGTATTCATTGTTGTACAAAAATATGTTTTTCGACAGTGCTTTAGCCTCAAGCTTGTTCAAAGCTTGTTCTTAGTTGTGCATCAAATTTCAGGCTCTTGTTTTTATGAAAAGGACGGTAGTTGTTGCTCATACTACAGAGGTCAGCTTATAGGACAAAAATACACGTTGTTTAATGTGAAACTTGGATCGGTTCCTAGTACTATAACTTTCTTAGTTTAACATGAAAATTTTCGAACTTTAGTACTAACAGTTTCTTACTTAGATTCTTTTTTTCGGGACCGAAACTTTCCTTATTGCTTAAAAGTCGAACACTTATGAATGGATATAAACTTTATCGCCACGAAAAATATCCAAGCAGATCAAAATCACAAATTACATTCTTTTCCAAACACAAGTCATACAAATTATCGATTAGATCCAAGTCGATATATTCGTTGTTAGGCAAACTGTGATTGTGCAGTTTCTTTATTTATCTTGAGCATAGTACTAGCGCCTCTTAATGTTTTGACCAGCTCAGTAATCGTTTGGTAGCTATCAAACAGTTTCTTCTCAGGAAGAAAGCGTGTACTTGACTTCTATCATTCGACCCAAAGGAGTACACTTTTTTTATAGGAAACCTAGCTCAAGTCTAGTACTAAAAGTTTCTTAATCTTTGGCCACATTTTAGCTGTAAATGTTTCGTAAAAGTTTCTTAATTTAGCAAGCTAAATTTCTGTGAAAGAGTGCGTAGAACGTAGCAAGCTATTTGTCCTAAAACAAACAAAGTGGGTCAGTACCGGTTAATTCTAAAGCAATGCCATACTCAAATTGTTTTGGTACAGCTTTACGTTGAACCAGGTAACGATATCAATGTGGTATTTGCCTAAAGTTTCTTAGCTCTTTCCTTGTAGCTCTAAAAGTTTCTTATATTTTAGGCTGTCTTGTACTAGATTACTTACAAGGTAGTTTCTTATAAAAAGAGAACGTGTTCAGTAAAAACCCGTGAAAAACCCACACAAAAGAAGCTTCATTTAATAAATACAGCCTGAAATTTTATATTTTGATTCAGATGTTCAGAACCTGTTGAACCTGCTATTCTAGCTATGTTCTCATCAATAGCTCATTATTTTTCCTCTGGGAAATAAACCCAACCTGTTTGGAAATCACATTCCTGCATGCATGCACCAAAAATAGTACATACAGTATGGTGATAGGCAGGTTCATACCTATGTTTTAACCACAAAGCCTTGGGTGATTAACTATACTGTCGCAGTATTTCCATGCCAAACTGTCAACTAGCATTTTTTCTGTCCTTTGCTTTGGAGTATGTATTAGAAATAAGCGCCCTGATAGCTAGAACTACCTCACTGTATAAGAACAAGAACAGGCTCATTTCAGAATTGCACGTTCTTATGTGCATACATACATACATACATACATACATACATACATACATACATACATACATACATACATACATACATACATACATACATACATACATACATACATACATACATACATACATACATACATACATACATACATACATACATACATACATACATACATACATACATACATACATCAGTATATAGATCTACATATCTATGTATATGAATATAGATAAAATTTCAGTAGGCAATAGCTGACTGAGAGTCTAAACTACTCAAAGTGGGCTACCAGAATTCTAATTTCATGCTCCGGAGTGGATTCAAAGCCCAGCATATACTCCTTTTCTTGGGTTTGAAAGCTAGCCAAGATAATATCATCTTGTAGGTGCACCAAATGCTATAATCAGATCTAGATTTTAGCTTATGTACTTAGAGCATTTTTGAAGGAGGTTTGAAGAGCTTTGTTTGTCAATCCTGTTTATCCACTTTAAAGATGTATTTCTTACTCATAGTGTTTGAATTTAATACTTGCTGTTTTCTTTTTGCTGTTTATCAAAGAAATGCGATGACATCACGGATCATTTACTCGAAATCAATGCTAATACCTACTTGCCTACAAAGAACCAAATACCTACAGGTAAGCTTATATTGTAGTAGTCCACGTTGTTCTATTATGACAAATCACTTTATAAGGAACCTACATATAGACGGCCTAAATATTTGAGGTACTTGCACTACTTACCGAAAAGAAACACAAGGAGCTTTGCAATTTGAGAAATTTTTATATCCGAAAACAATCAAGGAATAGGAAGCCAGTACCATTCATTTACAGCCGAAAATCACGTAGTTACATTTATTTAAATTCTTTCAAACCTTATTTGCGCTTTTAGTCTTGAGTTCTAGCCATACTTTCAGGTAAAATTTTTATGTTTCCTAGTGTCTGTACCACTTTTAGTGAAAGTGCAGTGAAGGTTAAGGAACTATTAAGCAGCTTTTAGTACTAGAATTTGATAAAAGGAGGTCCAGAAATAATGAACTTTGAGAAATAGGCCTTGAGCTAGGCTTATTTATGAGCAAAAAAGCATGTAGATCAATAACCTTCGCTATTTTGGTGTATTTGCTAACGAATATTCCTAACTGGGATGCTAATGAATTTTTCCTGTGTGGTTAGTAATAGGCTTCCACCTTCATAGTTACATCAAGTCATGCATGTGGTTGACAGAGTATTATTCATAGTTTAAATTTTCATAATTAATAAGACTTTTTATAGGCCAGAAAAGTTTTATTAGCATGAAAAACTAACAAAATTGGGAAAATAGGAAGCAGTGTTTTAGGGCGTTTCCTTGGCTATCGCAGAGTTTATGCAAATATTTCTTGGAAGCAAGAAATTGAAGCTTTTGTTTATACGTAATCAAAACTGTCTGGATCTGTGAATGTGCTATTCAATCTCCATACAGAATTGTTTAGAAAACATGCATAACTCATGAAGAGAATTTTACACGAATATTTTCTAAATAATTTTGGATGTAAATTGCGTAAATTGTTTACCAATTGCGTATACTGTTGACTATGGTTAAATAAAAGCTCCAGTCGATGACTTCCAAGAAATCTTTACACATACTCTTGCAGATGACGCTGATCATTTTTTTATGAGATATTGTTGGAGTTTATAAGGAAGTACGAATGAAAATTAAAGGAAAGCCATAAATAATAGATTAAGTCACTTTTGGGAAAAATTTCTTC
>OLMO02000275.1:5780772-5807849 GCA_900291935.2 Cassiopea xamachana
GAATGTTTTCTAAATAATTTTGTACGTAAATTGTTTACCAATTGCGTGTACTGTTGACTATGGTCAAATGAAAGCTCCAATCGATGACTTCCAAGAAATATCTTTGCACATACTCTTACAGATGAGGCTGATCAATTTTGTATGAGATTTTGTTGGAGTTTATAAGGAAGTACGAATGAAAATTAAAGGAAAGCCATAAATAATAGATTAAGTCAATTTTGGGAAAAATTTCTTGGACGTCTTCTATAATTGATGATAACATATCCTGGAAATTATGAAAAAGGAAGGATTTAATCTTTTTGTTTACCAAATTGATTTAGACTTTCGTATAAAATTACCGTTTAAAAACATAAAAACATTTTAGGAACATTTGACAAAGGACCTGTGTACTTCTATGGATATTTCCTCCTGCCAAGTATTTTATTATCTAGACTGTACTGTCCTTGCTTGTTGATACATTCCAACTATTTCTCTTTCAATATTGAAGGCATGAAAAACACCGTAGTATGCTTCAGTAGTGAGACATGAATTTTTCCCGCGAGAAAGCGAAGAAAAGGTGCAGTGATATTGAGAGTATACGGAGGCGTTTGGAACGGTAGGGCGTGGTTAGGTTACGGAAAAGATAGGGGGTGTACTTTCGTTACGTAATGCCACAAATTTAGTGCAATAATTCTACGCTTTCACTTTCTGATGAGCATTTCCACAAAAATACTCAAACAAACAAAGAGTTTAAGATCTTATCGAGTTGAATCTTGCACTATCCCCAATCAATCTTTAATTTAAGCGATTTTGAACTATTGTCTTTTGAGATACAGCATCACGTTATATTTTGTGCTTAGATAGAAGCTCGTTTTGCGGGAGGTGAATCTCATGCCAGAATGTTACGCAACAAAGAGGGGTTATCAGCTAAAATGTGACAAGCCGTTACATAGGGGGTGGGGCGTCAAAATGGCAGTTTTTCAGTTACGTACTTTTGAATTATTCCTCTCTCTTTTAGACATTTTTGATTTGATTATAAAATAGTTTCATTCAAATATTCATATTCATTCGTGTTCACATAAATATTATGGCATCAGTAAATGACATGCGCTCTACTACACATTTGTCTTATAAGGAAAATAGTTTATAAGAATATGAAGCTCGAATGTCGAAATTTTAAGAAAATCACAAGGCTCAATTTTTCTTGGCCAAAAATCAATATTTTGTCATTATTACATTCTTAATGTTTAAAGATAGAATTCGAATTCGAGCATACAAGATTAGCAAAGAAAGGGTAACCTATTATAGCCAGTTAATTTCAGTAAAACTTTAGAAAATTTACGGAAGTCTCAAACTCAATTTCAGGAAAAGTCAAGAAAATTGAGGCTCAGGCAAAATGATGGTTTTCTTATTAAAAAAGGCGTGTAATGTACATGGGCGTAGGAGGACGTCAATTTTAGGGGAGCTGTAAACTTTTTGTAAACTTTCTGCCCCAATTTCCTATTGTTCTTTCAGAAAATTTACCCGAGTGAAACGGATTTCTGCCCAGCTTGAGGAGGGGGGCTACTTATGGTAATGTACTTACAAATTGCGTAAAAAGCAAGAATTGATAAAGCAAAAAAATTTGTTTAGAAATCGAACAAGCTACTCTTCTTAGGGGATCGTGGAAGACCACCTCCCTACTATCCCTTTTGGTGCCCCTGTTAATGATTGCCGATAAAATACTGCACTTAATGCCAAATGTATGGAATGCAAGAAGACATGACCATCATTATTCATAGGCATGAGCGTAGGAGGACGTCAAATTTAGGGGGGCTGTAAATTTTCTGCCCCAAATAGAGCTGGAGAGCAGGCAGAAAAGTTGCCCGAATTTCCTATTGTTCTTTCAGAATATTTGCCCGAGTGAAACGGATTTCTGCTCAACTTGGGGGCTACAGCCCCCTGGCCCCCGCCTCCTACGCTTATGTTCATAGGGAGTTTTTGGTATGGTTTTTCACAGCTCACTAGGAATTTGTCAGGGCTTTGTTTACTATGGTCAAGTAGTGTATTGACAACAAATGATGGATATACGTTTCTAATGAGAAACGTGTTCATAAGGATCCTAGAACTAGACACCCTCAAATTCAAAAAGAGTATTAGAACTACAAGGAAAATGCTAAGAAAGAACTAAGCCAATAGCATATTGGAGCCGTTGCCTGCTTCAACCAAAGATACTGGAGGAGAGGCTGGATAGGCACCTCCTCAAGAACAATGGACAATGTTATAACCCAACATTTCGCATTATCGCTATGGTAATCGGGTGAGTAGCCTATCCAGCCTCTCCTCCAGTATCTTTGCTTTAACATAAAGCTGAATCAACAACGATGTAGACATTCATTGGTTTAGATTTTAACTCGCTTTGACACATTTAACTCGCTTTGACACATTTAACTCGCTTTGACGCATTTAACTCGCTTTGACACATTTGACACACATTAGATGGCTAGCCTCCCGTTTTGTTTACATTTTCAATGCAGTTTTGTTTTAAAGTAAGAAACTTGTTGAAACTGTTAGAACTAAAATTGGACCAAAGATTAGGAAACCTCTACTACTAGACCTTGACCCAGGTTTCTTGTGAAAAAATGTTTCTCTTGTTTGAGAGACTTTCAATCTCTCAATCGTTTACGAAACCTTGAGCTATCCTTCAATTGATTTTGAGAGGCAGCTACTCATTAATTTTTCCATACACAGTTAATGAAAGTCCAAAGTACATTTCTGCACAAGTGTTTGGTTTCTCATTCAAGTACACCGAATATTTGTTTACTTCTTTACATATTCGTTGTCCCTTTTCAGGTGAGAAGGCCAGTGTGCGTGAAAATGATGGTGAATTTGATTTTAAAAGACCAAAGTTATTACGAGAGGCTTTAGATAATGTCAGTGGTAACGGATATGACCATACATTCCTGAAGTGTCATAAGAGTAACTATTGTGCAAGGTAAATTCTCGTACCAGCTACCTGAATAACTCATTCATTCACTCACTCGACCCCTTACTCACTTCAATCGTTAACTAACTTACTCACTTCTGTGCTCACTCACTTACTATTTCGCTTGCTTGCTCTCAGTTTCTCATCTTACTCACTCACTCACTCATCCACTCACCCACTCACCCATTCACCCACTCACCCACTCCCTTACTCATATCAATCACTCACTCACTTACTCACTCACTCACTCGTTCACTCGTTCAATCGCCCTGACATACTCACCTCACTCACTAATGCACTCACTCACTCACTCACTCGCTCACTCACTCACTCACTCACTCACTCACTCACTCACTCAGTCCCTTACTCACTTGAATCAATCACTCACTTACTCACTTTCTTACTCATTCATTTACTCACTTACTTACTCACCTGCTCGCTTTTTCGACTCACTAATTTTTTTAGTTGAGATGTTGTCGAGAAAGATTTAAGCTTCCTCGAATGTACAGTTTATCAAACATTCATAACTTAGATTCGTTGAATTTGAATGTTTCTGATTAATTCATCCTTATTTGCAATATTAACAGAGTGCAACATCCAGGGTCCGGACGTGTGTTGGAAATCTACTCAAGTCAACCTGGGATTCATTTGTACACTCCAGATTTTACTTGTGGTTCTCTAGTTGGAAAGCATGGAGAAGCGTATTCCGGTAGAAGCGGTTTCTGTATCGAAAATCAAAATTTCCCAAATAGTATTAATATGGTGAGATCTCAAATTTATTTTGTACTGCGAATGTGATAGAATACGGTGATAGTATAATAGTTCTTATCAAGGAAAAGACAACTTAAACTAGGTGTAAGATATATTACAGGCTACATTCAGTGGTGGCGCTACGGGGGGGCTGCCCCGCCCCCTCCCACCCGCTTCTCACCAAGATCAGCTATCTAATTGATCTTGGAGTTCGATGAAAAAGTTGATTAGAAACATGTTGGGGGAGGGGTGAGGGAACTCTAGCAAGATTTTAAAATCGGTGTGGCAACCAGATTGCGTAACAATTTTAGGGCGTGACACCTAAAATTCCCCCATTCTGCGATGGCTGGGGCCGCCCCTGGTCCCATCAACTGCGGGAAAGACACGATATCACCTATGTCCCACTTTAAATGCGGCGTAAAAACCAGTGCATGCAATTTCCAAGAAGCAAACAGAAACACAACTATATCGATCAATAATACAGAAATAGTTTAACATAATATCATGCTTAATGTGTTGCAATATTTTTGAAAGAAATCTTGTATCATGTGAAAGACTTCTATCTTTTTAATATTTTTTATTTTCTATTTCAGCACTTTCCACCATCACCGATTTTACGTCCAGGCTGCCTATATGAACATTTTATCAATTTAAAGTTTTCGGTTCAATGATAATCAATTTTATGGTTAATGTAAGAATTTTACATAATGCATTTTCTTCTTTGCACGTGTAGAATCATGATTGCGTTCTTATCATAACTTTCAATGGCTTTAAAGGTGAAACCATACAGAGAAGAGTGCTTTAGCTTTACCCCCCTCCAGTGATGTGCCGAGACACCTTCTGTGGGGGGGGGGCGTTCTGACCAATTGACCAACTATTGTTACTAAATTGTTACTAAAAAAGGTCACAGAAAATACTGTGGCCAACCCTCTTGCTGCCTGCCTGGCTAACTTTTGGACCAACTTTCTTGCAAATTTGAAAATATTTAGGGGGCGCGACGCTCCCCATGCCCCCATCGCTACATCCCTGCCCCTCCCCCCACATACACACCCCTCTTGCATACAGTATTTTGCAAGTGCTTTTGGAAAATCACAAAGCTCATTTGGATGTCAACCTCTGCTTTGCCATCTCTTCGTCCCACCCATATCTTATCAATGCTTCAGCGCGTCTTATTCCCACCTAGTGTTCCTTTCAAATTTTAAGCGTTCTCCTTGTTTCATCGTCAACTTTTACTTCACATTCAATAATGCTAGGTGAAGCTAGGAATTTCATGACTTGACGCTGGTGAAGTAATTTTAGATTCTCTTTTTAGTAGCTCTGCTTATGCAAACATTTATTCGCTATTGGCAATGAACATGTTGGTAGTCGCCTTGAAGTATTGTTTTTAGTCGCACGTTGTCGCACATTGATTCCCGAACTACACATATTACTGTACCTGGTAGTCCCCTGCACATGCGTTTTGGAATCAATATATCCTAGAGAGATTATTTATAATAAGTAGCTCGTGCACAAAGAACAAATACAGTCAAACGCACATATTTCGGATGTCTTAGGACCAGATAAAACAATCCGACTTATGCGAAATTGTAAAAAACGGGACTGAATGATGGAGCTTTGTCGGAATTTTGAAGTATTCCACTTAGGCGCATCCGACTCACGTGAGTTTGACTGTATAAGCCCTGATGCAAATCAGTAAAGCAATTAGTCAAAAGTATTCGTCTTGTTTTTGAGAATGTTGCCCTGGTGCCTTCCCCCGAAACCCTTGCGATTTCCCAATAAACCACCTGCCCTAGTTTGGAAACTACTGCTTTGGTAGAGATATTTAGAAAAATTCATCGCTTTGCTTTACTCACCCGAAATTAATAAAAAGTAGATGGAATTATACAATTGTAATAAGTGTTATAATTATATGAAAAGAAACTATTCTCTCTCAAGTTCCAAGTAAACGGGGGCCCTAATAAACCGTGACGGGAAAAATCTCCGAAATTTGATACGCTGGGGGGAAATAAGCAGATGCTCAGAATTTGAAAAACGACTTAAAATGATTATAAAACGATGGAAAGAACAAAAACAGGGTTGTCATAAAACATAAACTAAATTTCATACATAAGCATGCTATTATGCATTGACAAGTGGGCGCCAATAGTATCAAAAATAAAAGAAATAAAATGAGGACTTCGTAAAAACTTGATTGAAATTAATAAGCGGGGTGGGGCGTTTATTTGGCACTTGAGAGTACTTACAAGCTAATTGTATAAAGAAGCTATTAAAAATCAATTTTGCTTCAAAGTTGAAGCAGAAATTATGCCTATATTAGATGTAATATGAAGATTTTGATATGTTGCAGTAAATAAACATTCTTCATATAAAAGAATTAGCAGTGGTAGCTGCTTTGTTTGTAAATCTAACTTGGTATTCTCTGGTTGAATTCACCAGCAATTTCCCGGAAAAGAAAATAGCATCAGATATGGATATCTTTTGGAAAACCACCCAAGGAAAGAGCTTCAACAGAGTCACCAGCGTCTCAATTTTGATTCCTTGCCTAATCACACAAATGTTATGTTGGTTGTAAGATGGTTTAAAGTGTGTAAAATTACTGAAGAACTTATTGCTCGCTATACATTCAGTCCATGTCAATTCAACATGGGTTTCGCTGGTGGACTTGGGGAATTCCATGTAATTGCTGTTTACATTGCGTACTTACTATATGCCGTATTTCCTCTTTTAAATGCCGCGGCGTTTATAAACTTTCCAACGCTTTTAGGTATGGCATTCATTAGATGTATATAACTGCAAGAGAATTTCATCTGTTGTGTTGATATAATTTACAGATACTTTACGAATGTTCTGAAGGAAAGAGGGTTAAATTCCACTAATAACGATGTTCTGTGCCAATTATTTCATGAATCTACCTCGTGTATTTAGCGTTCAATAATAATAATAATAATTATAATAAATAGTGAAAGCACCCTCTTGGTCCTTGGCTACTTGTTGTAACCCGCCCATGAGGAATATGTCGGCAATAAGAACTGCCTGTGCTAAAGCTATAAGACAATAATAAATAGTAATTATTATGATAATACCATATTTTAACAGGGTAATTCAATCAGCTAAAATGAAGCTACTATCAACAGAAGACCATTTGAAGAATACAAATCTAAATAGTGTAAATACCTTAAACATAAAACATAAAAATATAGAAATCAATAAGACATATAAAATATAGTATATAAGCGGTGTTAAAAGAGGAAAAATGCATTAACGTTTAATAGTACATTGGGCTGCACATTAATGTAGGAGTTGAAGAGTTTCCTCTGAATACCTGTGCCCCCTTCGCGTTAAAAAAGTGCTTTCTATGTCCTTGGGGCTGCAAATAGCACAGATTTTTACATTCCTAAGCTAATATCATAAAAGGCTTTGCTCCTAGTTCAACGAACGTACATCATCTTGATTTGATGTTCTTTTCGCTCTAATGAAATTGATCCACTGACTGCAACTTTAATTGTGACAACCTTTCCAACAAAATGCTGAGCATTATTAGGCAAATGATGTTGCAGTGAAAGAGTTGTGTTGGTCCCTTTCATCAGACGTACTGAGGAGGGGTTTACCTGCATGCTGCCATATGTCGATGAAGCTGTTACGTTATAGACGTCTGTTTCAGATTTGGAATAAAAGTACACGTAAACTGGTGCAGTATTGTTCCCCACGGTAGCTGTGTATTCGTATCCGGCTCTCATTGTTAGCAGTACTATGCTTGAGTACTTAAAACTAACTTGTGAGAGTCTTGTGAAATTGTGCCCGTTTTTCATCATACCCTTTAGGCGAATTTTAAACTTGCTATTTGGCGTCTTCATAGTACATCTAAATATACTCTTTGCATTTTCCATTGGTTCAACTTTGATATCATTGCGAATAATGCTTCCTGTCTCATTAACTACATCCATTGACAATGAATTTGGGTCCAACAAATCAGTTCCAGCAACTTGTAGCATTGTAGTTGTGTTTTCGCCTGAAATAAGAACGTGATTTCTCACTTTAGCCGAGTAAGGGGAATTCAAATTGAGCAGTTTAAAGTACTCTGCGCAGGCCCCAAGATAGAGGTGAGAGTCACGAGGCAGGACAAGAAAGAAGCACATTAAAGGACTGCGAGAATCAATTCATCTAAAGCTATCGTTGCTGTGTGGTTACAATTTGGATTTGACTAATGTAATGAAAAATGTAAGGTAGAGAATGATTATTTTACACGGAAAAAACTTGCGGCAGTTAATTGCAGTCTAAAAAAGAAGAAAAGCAGTCTGTTTTTCTGAATACGTATACCTTCGATGTATATGCCTAACAGAAGCAGGGACGCGGGAGAGGGAGCAGAGGGGAACAAGCGCCCCCTGCCTTTCACTTGGGGGAGCAGGTGGAGCAAGTGTGCCTTTTTTAAAATGCAGTAGAATTCCTTTTTAGACATTGATATGATACAAAAGAACATCAAATAAGCTATAAAACAAGCAAAATACGATTGGAAGATAGAGTTATTTGCGCAACTGTGTGAAATATAGGCTCCGTTAAAGGATAGAACGAAATTGTCTCAAAGAAGTGCCTTGGGTCTTAAAGAGGTGCCTATGCTAGACAGTGCCCCAATTAGGTGCCCATGAAAGTCGGTACCCTTTTGCTCCTGTTGGCCCCCCTGTCCAATATCGTTCCGGCGTGCTTGAACAGCAGTATACCTATACCATCTTTATAGAGTTCCTGATATACAGCAGGCCTCTAGATTCCTCAACTGAGCAAAGAGGAGGGGGAAGCGCAACTATCTGGCTAAGGATGAACCGTCAGTTGCGTTGAATTCAGTCGATAATGTGGAGCACATCTACGGATGGTTTTAGCAAGTAATTGTACGCTCCTACTTTTTATATTTATGGTTCTAGGAAGGCATTTCAATTCAATTTTAGAAGGATATTTCTTCCTACCACTTATATATTTAAATGCTGCAGCTCTTTCTCCGAGTAAAGTTCTTGGCTGTTGATCAGGTTAACTAAAGGACCGCTCATTATTTATGCCTCAGGTTGGGTCTGAAGAGAAATAGGTTGGTTAACTGATTTTTCAGGCAGCATTATGGTTGGGTATATCATTTTTTTGTCTCATAAAGTTGAGTAGCATTCTTTTAATAGCTCTATATTGATTGAGCAGCTATTATTTTTATAGTGCACAAGGTTGGGTAACAAAAATAATTGCCCAAATAAGCATTTCTCTTCAGCCCCAACCTGAGACACAAATAATGAACGGTCCATAAGCGGTAGTAACGCGTAGAATGTTGTCCATAATGAAATGCAGAGTGTGTTTACATGTTGTAGCCTGTTCGGTCTTGCTAGTTCGTACTTTATTGTATTGGGTGATGCTATCGAATTTGTTTGGCCACCGTGTTCGAATATGCTCAATTGACGTACCAGTTATGTTAGCAACAGAAACATGCAGAGGCGGCACCAGCCATGCAGGTTGGGGGAATATGTAGAGCCACACCATTTAATAATCACACCATTTGACTACCACACCCATTTCACGGCAAGCAGATTATCATCTTGCCTTCCTAGCACAGCGGTGAGCAGATAGAGATGCGATGAAAGAGCAATGGTATGAAAAAAGAGGAATTCCATCCAGGGACGTAACTCCAATAAATTGTTGGGGGGTATCAGAGATTGCCATGCAAAAATATTTTGTCTCAGTAAATGTCCCTGGAGAAATACATTGGATCACCATTTTTGCCATGCGAATAGCAAAGTTTCAAGGCTAGGGGGTGACTCACCCCCATACCCCTTAGCTTTCGTCTCTGATTACATCTTGCTAGGGATTCACCCCACACAACTTCTCATCAAATTTGGACGAATTAGAAATTCGATCCTGGAAAGAACTGGAAAGAAGCTAGTTAACCTTTTCAGTTACATACCGCTCATCAGACACTAAACTAAAACGACTTTGTAAGAAGACCAAAGATCACAGCATGAGGAACATGGTTGTGGAGCCCAAGGAAAGCTACCTGAAGTCCATATCCCATCCACACAAAAGGAGAACTTTGCAGTTTTTCATACTGATAAGTGCTTAATGAAAGAAATTATTCTTGGTTTTAAAAATTCTGCCAATGGTAAATATCCTGCGATGTTAGAACAATGACAGAAAGTACTGCTAAAGCAATGCATTCAACTTGAAAAGTAATATTAGTAGGTAATAAAGAGCTTTGAAAGGTCTCCCTTTTATGCCCAATTAATCATTTATTAAAGTAAATAAGTTTTTTGTTTGTTCTATTTCTTTGGGCCTTCTGTAAGCCTTTTAACACGCTTGGATGGCTGCATCAGCCATAGGACAACGGTTCTTAACCTTTTGGAGGTACTGAACACCACAAGTGTCATGCATGCTATCATCGAGCCCTTTACAGTTAGAAAAAGAAAATGAACGTCAAATTCAAAACATATGTATATAACGATATACTGTATTAGTGTACAAACTGGCCAAGCAGAGCGTGACGTCACGAATCATACAAGTGGGTGAACCAAACCACCAAACCCTCAAAATGACTCGCTGAACCCCCTTGGGCTCGATCGAGCCCAGGGTTAAAAGCCCATGCCATAGAAAGAAGAGGTATATTACAATGACTTCACTTGATTCTATTTATGTGGCAATGCATTTGATCTCGCCCCTAAAATTCCTCAGATAAGCGTCCATCAATGGCAATAACAAAACAATACACCCTTAATCGTAGCGCAGGATACTAAGAGAATATTTACAACAGAAACGGCCAACCTCTCGCTTGTAGGTTAAATCCAATGATATAAAAGATTCTATATTATTGGATAAACTCGTTTCACAAGCCGTTCTGGCCTGTCTGGTCACGGAGCTAGACAGCCCCATGGAAAAGGTTGCCCGCCACTGCTCATGCGTACGAAGGAAGCAAAAGCTACCTATCAGGCATGAGCAAGGAGTATCTATTGTGATAGGCTGGACTCCAACATAGTTCCAATAATCTACTGAATTTTAGAATGCAGAAAAAACTTTACCTTTCACTGGAGTTTCTACTGATAAAACAGGGCTGGTTTCATTTTCGCTATGTAGGAAATATGGTGTGAAGTCGATTGTATTGTTTCCAGCAGACTTTGCGGTATATGCTTTGGCCTCAACTCCATGTGGACACTTCAATTGCCATTTACCCGGTATTGGATACCTCTCCTTAAAGATGCACGAGTACGTTGTACTAATAATTGGCAAGTACTGTTGACCATATGGATCAACAAGTCTGACATTTTGCGCTTGATTCGCCTGCGTAAGTTCCAATGAAATCAACAGAAGTGTAACCTCTCCATCCAGTGTCAAATAGATGCTAGATCCACCTTTGCCTTCTTCTATGATAACACTGTCTTTCAAACTATCTTCAACATAGTCCTTGAACTTCTCAATTTCACTATCAGTTTGCAGGGGGAAAATTTGCCCTGATGTATACGATGCCACCTCAACAAACCCTGGATCAGTGCCCGAAAAGCACTCATTTTTGACGAAAAAGTTAATTGTCGCGTAGACATTGCTAGCTAATAACTTCAGCTCTTCTATATTGCTTTGTGTACGATCTTTTGCGCTTGCATCAGTGAATACAAACATGGGTGATCCAAGTTGTGGTTGGAATTTAAGGGCATCAATCATTCCTTTGAATGCCAACTCAGGACAGTCTCCACCACCAGAAGCAGTCAAGCTTGAAATAGAAGAAACAAACTGCTGTCTTTCAGATTCACTTTTGTACGTCAAAGGGCCAGTACCTAAATAGAATATTCGATTGAGAAGATTCATCAGCTACATTCATAGTAATCGCGGCATAAGAGAAAAATAATGCTGTCTTTCTTGTTTTACGAATGAAACTCTCGAAGAAACTCATATTAAAATTGTGTTTCAAGTGTACCATTTCGCTATACGGTCATTGAGCCATCATTTCTGGCACAGTCATCATTTCCTCACAAATAGCAAACTTTGATAGCGTCAGTTGATATGCATTGAAACTAGGCTCCTTAGTTGTAAGTTGCATTATAGCACTTCTTGATACTAAGTTAAGTGAAAATATCAGAGCATGGAAAGATGTGCAAAAATCCGGACATGAGTGGTTATGGTTAGATTCTAAATTAAAGTCATTGTATATGTTTCTAACTCACACAAACCTGGGTCGTTAAATGGAGAGAGGATGTAGTCAACAGGAAATTCTCTGTTCCTATTGACAATAGATGTTGCAATTGCCTTGGCAGCGTTTATTTCACCACCCATGCTACCAGTTGTATCAATGGCAAACATCAGAGTAGCTGCTCCATTTTGTGACATGAGCTTGGCAAAGTTATAATCGCCAATCCCAATCTTTATAAGTTTCAGGTACCCTTGTGCGCCTCTGCTTACCTCAGATGTGGGCATTCCTTCCTCCAATACTTTCTACAGAATAAATTCACAGAAGAACTGTTTCAATAAAACCAAACCACCAACTGTGTCAGAAGAGGGCTTTGTAACAAAAATTTAGAATGGTATGTAAAATCCAGTAATACAGTGTTGAAAAATTAAATCCTGGCTGCAGATGGGATTGAACTGCATGCTGGTATCTCTTAGGTTTTGTAACTACTTCTAGTCATGTTTCTTCTACCATTTTTACTGTTTACTTTCTTGCATACTTGAGTGGTGCATAGGAAATATTTGAAAAACTCTGTTTCCTTGTTAGAGCTGCCATTGGTGATGCTACGAAGGGTCTGGTGGGACATATTCCCCAGTTTTCTCCAGCATCAGTCTTCTAATTTGGCCAAATTTGAGGGGAAATTGTTATGGTTAATGTGGGAGGCCTACAGTAGCATTGCATAATGGGTGTTGCAACTGCAGGGCGTGTTAATTTACGGGCATTGCCTGCAAAAGTAGTTCCCTTCAGTAATCTAAGCCTCAAAGCCTTAGCCCCCTATTCTCTCTAAGTAATATAAAAAAATGAAAGAACAAAATAGTGGTATAAGTTTTTACAGAAACAACAGCAGGAACAACAAAGACCGGCCTATTTTCCATGTTGGTCCTCCACCCTTCCTACTTCCCCTTCTCTGATTGTTGATATCTATTTAGAGAAACAAACTATGCAACAAATCTCCTTGCCTTAATATACACAAACAAGCTCTTTGCAAAGATTGATCTTGCAAATTCAGTGTCAGTTCCATTGACAGCGATCTTAATGATTCTTTGCATATCTTCTAGTCTTTCTGCCGGAGTTCTTCTTCTCGTATATGACGTATACAACGGACCAGTTGAGTCCAAACTTCTTTTCGAACGTGAAGTGGATGGTTCAAAGTAATCAAATGCATTCTCATTGGCAACTTCTCTTTGCATCGAAAAGACTGCTTTTTGGAAGCGACCTGGAAAATTCATAAAGAAAGTAGATAATTTTCATCGTTGATTGGTGATATGCAATTTAACTATACCTTTTTTACAAGGAGCAACCTTTCTGCCTTCACCTTTGATATTTCTTAATATTTTGTTTCTTAAATTCTTAAAAACTTTCAATAGTAATAAAAACACGATTGGACAACTTTGATACAAGAAATAGAATGTTCAGGTTTTATGATATAGTGGATGCTGTTTTCTACATTGTTTTTCAGTCATGCACGTCTTCCTACAAAAACATGTCTATAGGAAATATGAGGTTGAATTTAGGCAAAATTTTTCTTATATTTTGCCTAAATTCAACCTCATATTTCCTAGAGACATGTTTTTGTAGGAAGACGTATATGGCTTCCATTCAAGAATCTATGTAGCTTGATAAACAAATACTTTTGTAATGGCTTGAAGACGCGTTTTAGCGGAGAAAGTTGATATGATTATGCTCTCCCCCCAAACATAGAGATGTGGTTTTGTGGGCGTGTGTAGGGGAGGTGTCACGGCCCCCGATATTGTTGAAATTTCAAGAAAGTTGGTCAAACAGTCGACCGTGCGGCAAGCGAGTTGGTCAGAGATTTCCGTGACCTTTTTTATAGCAACAGCAGTTGGTCAAATTGTCAAAAGGCCCCCCAAATGGAACGTGTCTCGACAAATCTCTATCCACACAGAACTACTGACCTGCTCACAAAATACTTGCTCCCCAAGTTGAGAGCAACAACAGGATTTACCTTTGCAAGCGAATACAGGTACCCCAAATTTATGAACACTCTCTACTTCCTTAGGTTGAAGAAAAATGACGTTTCATGTTTCTGTCAGTGTTTCTTGATTAGGAGGTGGATAAATGCAAAAAATGCAGTAGTGGACATAAGATGGGCAAGGGGACAAAGTGCTCCCCAAAGTGCCATTGTGTCGGCAATTTCTCGAGAATTGTAGTGAAACCAATGGCCAAAACACGATTTTTAATAAGAAAAATACTTTTTTGCTTGAGCTTCAACTTTCTTGTACATCTCTTCTCATAAAAACTCATAAAAAGCATATGCAATCGATAAACATTCTTTTATAATGTCTGCAGTTTGAAAATATGGGTGTAGTTGAAGCTAGGCCACACCCAAAATGCTCGCATGGTTGCACCTAGAGCCTCCCTTGTTAGAATTTCTAGAAATCACTACAGGGAGAGATAGCCAGGAAGGTCTACATATAGCTTAGCAGACTTTATGTCTTACAGCCTGCAACAACATAGAGGAAGTGATTCAGGCTGAAGATAGAAGGAACATTGAATAGCTGCTGAAAGACTCCATAAATGGATACTTTTTGCTAGTGACAAGTGTATATTTTAGGTAGTTGATACTGAAGCTGAAGATGTTTGTAGGTAGTTTGCTTTGAGCATTTGACCATAGCGAATTGAACTTTAGTAGGGAATGCTCAAGAAGGAAAGATATGATGAACGCCTGTAATGTTAGTCGAGATCGAGTCTTCCGGTGTGCTTGTTGCGAATGGGTTCCAAAGCCTGTTTTGTATTTACATGAACGTTGTTTAAAACTTTGTAGTGGACGTACCTGTTGACTGTTGTGTCGAATTCTGGGTTATTTGATAGTTCACTATAATGTCTTGAACAAGTTGTTGAGTCATAGTAATACCAGAAGATCCTGAAAAGATGAATTAGAGATTTGAAATGGTTGTGTTACTGTAGAAATAAACTGCACGAGCAGCTTGCGCTGTAGATGCTTAAATTGCAACTTGTTTTGCATACAAGATCGGATCCAAAGCTGGATGTTGGGGGGGGGGGGCACCTGATTCATTTTATTGCCTTTTTTAAGCAAAAAGTTTCTTAACACAATTGTTTGCTATAGGAAATGTTACCTTGTTGGGAGCCCATGGTCGCCCCAAACCACCCACTAGACCCGCCCCTATTGTATATCTATGATAGAAGGTAAACGTGCCATTTTCATACTTCTTTCCTAAAATGAGTCTGCGGTCTCGACATATGATTGAGAGTCATAATTTCACTGGAATGAGCAGAGAGAATTAAGTATGAAAGCACTAGCGCTGAAGAAATGACTATGTACTTGCGTTTGCGTTTGCGTTTGTGTGTATGCGTGTATCTACGTGCTTCTGCGATTTTGTGTATGTACTTATATGCATACTGCGCGTTGCAATCATCATACCTCAAATTTTGAAATTGCATGCGCAGAATCTATATATGACACTGTTAAATCTAGGTGTTCATAAATTTAATAAGAAAAGCCTTAACTGACCTCTCGATTTTAGCAGGAAATTTGCGAAGCATGATTTTGATTTTTAACATGATTTTTAATGCAACATACCCGGACAAATCGTGTTCCCGCAGATGGCTGTTTCAGTGGAAGGACCAATGCATGCTGCACCACCATATTTTGGAATAGGACTATTGCATTCTCTTGTTCTGTTTCGTGTCCCACCGCCACACGTTTTACTGCAAGGCCCATACTGAGACCAACTTGAATATGATCCATTGACTGGAAGAGTGAATGAAATACGTTTACGAAATAATGCTTCATGGTACTTCTGATGAACTTTGAAAAACTTTCATTATCGATTTTTTAGAGATGTCAGCCCCAGCAACATACAAAGTAATTCATACCACCAATTATGAGGCTGGATCAAAACTAATGTAACTACTTTGTAGAATAACTTTACGGAATAGAACATATTCTATATTAGTAACTTTAAAAAGAGGTGTCTTTGAAGTAGGCCGTAATGCCGGGAAACTTTTTATTTCACTACTTCACTAGAACACCCCGGTACAGCCAGGTCAATAACCAAAAGGTATTGATATCTTTGAATTAAGAACAAGCTTGCTCTAGAAACGATGGGAGATACACTCCGAAGGTCCTTTCATTCTCAGGTGATAACTTTTTGCAGCGTCATTGAAATTGCTTTAAAGCACATCAATGCAAAATGAATATTCACTTTTCATTTCATTTTATCTTATTTAAACACAAAATCCCATTTCAGCCATTAATTATAAACACAAAGAAAAGTAAATGAAAATACAAAACTAAACTAGAAATAATATTGGTAGATATTGCTGGTCTTCCAAGAGTCATGCTTTGGGAAAGGATGCTAACTGTGCAGGAATTCCTTTAATTTCTTTTTGAACGAGATAATCGTGGAACTCATTCTTATCTGTAATGCAATTTCCTTCTACGTCTGTGCACCACAATAGAAAAAAATTCCCTTTGGAGAATTACAGATTTTGTGTTTGAATATCTATATGCAAGCAATTTCTTGTCGAATAGTGAGATATTTGGGGTCTAGTAACAAGACTTCCTTTTAGGCTATCGGGGGGGGGGGCAACTGTACCTCTATAAGAGACCGTTTGTTATTCTGTAGATCATAACAGCCCTGTCAAATTTTACGAAATTTGAGACCGAAAGCCAATTGCAACACGACCCGTCCTTGAATCTTGAGCCTTCTATTAGCGTGCGTGCTCTATTCTGTAAACGCTGAAGGTGATCAAGCTTTGTGCTAGACAAATTGTCCCATAGTTCATCATGGTACCTCAGGTGACTTTCAATCATTGCCTTATACACGTGATCCAATTTAGATTTGGGGAGTATGCTCTTTAGTTTCCATAGGAACGAAAGAGCATTTTTGAGTTTACTTTTAAAGTTTTTATATTGTTCATTCCACGTCAGGTTTTCGTCGACTTTAGTTCCAAGGTTTTTAGCCTTTTGAGCTCGGTTGACTGGCTCTCCATTTATATTTACCGCTAGTGGATCAAGAATACGGTTGGTTTGCCGTTTATGACCAACAGCCATATAATCTGTGTTCAAACTAAGCTTGTTCTGACGTAACCATTCTGTACTATTGTCTATCTCAGCTTTTAGAGCATTATAGAGATCGTCACTATCTGCTGGAGAACAGGTGACGCTGGTATCATCCGCGTACATATTTGAGCAGCAACAAATGGAGAAGCAGATGTGACTTTGCTAAATGCTTTCTGGTGTTTTACTACTTCAAGTACATGAAGTATGTGCCAACTGACTTACAATTAACTTATTTTTTTAAGTTTGTACAACTACATGTATAATGATACTTCAGTTCAGTTCATCTCATTTTAAAGGGTAGCCATGGCCTAGTAGAAATGCACTCGACTCAGACCTATGCGACTCTGGGATCGAGGCCCACCGTAGGCCTTTGGTGACGCCAGGAAGGGCATCCGGGCCTAAAATTATTATACCAGAACTGAACTCACTAAGTTTATCTCATTTTAAATTCATTATATACAATTTAGTGAGAACTGCACAAACAATGGCGGTTTTGGAGGAGCCAGAGGGACCAAGAGGGCCATAGCGCCAGGCCCCGCGCTTTTGATAACCCAGAAGGGGCCCCGCGTCTGTAAAAAAATTGAAAAGAAATCAAAGGAAAACATGTAAATACTTGAAACAAGGGCCCTGTAGATGATTTCGGCCCCGGAACCCGCGATACCTAAAACTGCCAATGTACACAAAAAAGATATAAATAATTTAAACCAATGTAAGAAATTTAAATACTGCATAGAAATAAACTGAATTGTCTGTAGGGAACTGTTCAGAGGAGTAATTCTCTCAATATTTACAAAACGAATCAAGGAAGGAGAGCAGCCCCTGGTAAAATTAAAGCAGAAATACAAAAGTTTTAGCTAATACGTACTTTGCCTTAGTCATGTTTTGAATCAATGTTAGAATTGAAAGTAATAATAATCTTATTCAAAAAAGGAGTGATTTACTAGTTTTCGTTATACCTGGGCAAGGTGTCTCTCCACAGACGCCTATTTCAGTTGAAGGACCACTGCATGTCTTTCCACCATTCTTAGGCGAAGGATCATTGCACTCTCTTGTTCTATTTCTAGTCCCACCACCACCACATGTTTTGCTGCAAGGTCCAAACTGGGACCAACTTGAATATGATCCATTAACTGGAAAATTGAATGTAATGCATTTATTTTAGAACATTTAAAACATAAATCTTTCAGAAATATTCATGGCTCAATTCAGTGTCAATTTTAGCATAGAGGGCAAGAGCATTGAGGTGCTGGGAGACAGGAGAGGAGGAGAGGAACTAACAAGCAGCAAAATTGGCACTACGTAACAGATGAAAGGGCCTAAGAATTGGCTTACCAATTGGAATTTTACTACAAGCTGCTGTTTACGTGCAAAAGCTAGAGGGACGTTTTGTGTAAGTCAAAGCACAGTAACAGTCTAGCAGTATCTTGTTCATTCTCTGTAAGTTTCCCCAGCTCTCAATTACTTGCAGCAATGCTTGCCGTGAACTATTCATTTAAAATTCAACATTACATACCTTCCTGAAAAAGAAGAGAATCAACCAAGGGACCAAGAACATTTCCAGGGGGGCATGACCCCCCTAGCCCACCATAGATTGGCAACTGCATCCAGAATGATGGAAAATCTAATCAGTACCCGCAGAATGTGTCAGACCTAGGTTCTTTGGAACGTTGAAGAGCACAGAAACAAATGAAAAGTATATGGTTTAGTGGAAGCGTACTGTCTATCTTCAACTCAAACATTAACTCCTCGCTACTCTTAACAACAAAAAACGGTTAGGATCGTCCTTTCTACTCAGACGGGGTATGAGCAGGAGCTCATATTATACGCACACCGCTAAATAAACAATTGCAAAACGTTTTTTTTAAAAAATTACTACATCAAAATTACTACATCTCACAAATGCGAATGCGGAAACTCTTTTGGGGCATATGCGTTTTATGATTCATTGCACACGTTACGCTAGATTGACTGACGACACTAAAGCAAAACGGCAATTGTTACACAATAGGTTTACTGTTCCGCGTCTATGAGGTAGCTTTTATTTTTGTCCGTCCAGTCATTGTTTGTGAGTAATCTGTTTCCATGTCGTTACCCATCAGTTGCCATCTTATGGCGTAATCGCCCTTATGTAATAACCCTTATGTGTTTGCCATAAAATGCGAACGCCGTATTGTGTAGTTCAGTCGTCAGTAGAAGTCACAAGAAAAAGTTAATAGTGTAAGCCGTCTGTGAGTTTAAGTTGTTGTGAGCTTGAGTTTAAGTTGCTGTTCTGTACGTTGATGTTGCCGTTATCGCAGTAGGGGTTCGTAAGATGAAACAAAGTTAAAGTCATTAATTGAAGAAGATTCGCGAGCTTTTTGTTGTTAATCGTTGTTATTTCTATTTCTTTACTGCAAGACCCGCCACAAATATAACACAATCCTTCGATGCGGCATTTGACGTTAAGTCAGTTTTCTGTTTTGAAAGTCTATCTTCTTATGTAACTTTATACAAGATATAGATCTATCCCTCTATTCCTCAGTACAGTCTTTTTCTAATGTACCTGTAAAATTGAGGTTCAGGCTGGCTTTTCCTACTTCTTCCTGGGATGCAGGCAATTTAGACATTGGAGTATATACAAAACACTGTGGAATGCTATGATTGATTGAGAGCCCGTTAGCAGTTGTTCAAAGGCTGCATCTGGTCTCTCTTGCAAATCAGTTTCCTTTCTTGACAAATGTTTATAAACAATTGTAAATATACCATGTCTGTACAACTATTAGTTTAATCGGGGGTAACAAATACACGAAAATCAAAGAGGAGAAGTGGTAAAGCGGTCAATTCTCCTCAGGGTGACAAGGAAATGACATTTCATGTCAATATATTCTTGGTAAATGTATGCATCGTTGCAGGCACGTACCTATAGGGGCATGGGGGGAATGTTCCTTCAAATAAAAAATTCTGCAAGGTTTTCCCCCTAAAAGAATAATTAACCTGGAGATTTACATACGAAAATAAGGCTTTTGAACCTCAAAAGTACTTGTACAGGCTGTTTGTGCTCCTCATATGTAAGAAAGAGAGCAAAGAGAGTGTAGTGTAGCTTACATAATCAGGAAGAGAAGCCTACAAAACTTATCTTTTTAAGCTATTATGCATACATACATACATGCATACATACATGCATACATACATACATACATACATACATACATACATACATACATGCATACATACATACATACATACATACATACATACATACATACATATACATATATATATATATATAGCAATCCAAAAGAATTGTATAGTCAGAGTGCTCAATGCTATAGGCAGAGCTATATTCACGCGTGAAACTCAGAGTCATGTGATTTTAATTGTAGTCAAACAACAGTTTTTTATCTTGGTTTTTAAAGTTTTATTCTTAAATATATATATATATATATATATATATATATAAATATATATATATAAATATAAATATATATATATATATATATATATATATATATATATAAAATTTATTAACACAACTTCACTTCCTTGCAAGATTATTTAGATGGAAAGCATGCAATCTGTCTGAACTTGTTTTAATATCATACCTCTGTGTATCCAAAAAAACCAAGCTAGAACTACTGCAATGGCCAATAGTACAGTAATGATCACTGCAAAAATTGCTATACATTTACATCGACTCTTCCATTGTCTTTCAGTTACTGGCGTAGACTCAGGTCTCTTTCTGTGTACTTCAACTGTACTTCCTTTGTAACCATGGTTTATGCGAGAAAGTTCCATCGCCTTCGCTCCCTCTCTTTATCAGTCGCTAGTATATACCGAATGCGTTCAAATGAGGAAGGGAGTTACGAAATAAATGCTCTACCGCCAGGAGTGGGAGTGAAATGAAATCAGTTGAGCTTCTAGGACTTTCCCCTCGCGAAACAATGCCCTGCTTATTTCTGCTATTTTATCAATTTACTGCTTAGTAGCTGAGACAATGGAAGTAATAATTGAAACGCAAGCAGTGGTGTAGAATTAGGTGAGGGGGGTAGGAGCTCAGAGGAAAATTGAAAAACTCAATCTTCTCTAACTAAGCTCCCAGTAAACAATTTTGCTCTACACCAATGGTTGCATGCCCCGCTTTTCACAATATTGGCATATAAAATGCCTCTTTGCAGGACCATTCTCATGAAATGTCCCCCCTGAAAAGATGGTCACAAATCACGTGAAAGGTTACAAATTAGATGAAGGTCATAAATTAGGATAAACAACCTAATATTGATGAAGCTACAATAATTTGGAAGCTAACACCGCAGTTGGCAAATGTTTATTGAAATTTGCAATTTTGTGTTTGATTGAGGTTGCTTACAAAATTACATTCGTCATGCGCTTAGTCACATACTCCACGTGACATTTTGCCATACTACTTTCAGGAGATGTAAAAATAGTTTTCGTTGGATTTAAAGTTGCTTTGTAAATATTGAGATTCTGTGTAGTCAAATTAATGAAAAAGATACTTCAAAGTGTACAAATACTTTGCACATCCTGCAGATGCAAGTACTTCCTTTCCGTGCTTTTATTTTTGTTTGAAATTAGTTAGTGTGTCGGAGTCCTTAATTTCCTCCGGTAATGAGACCCATAAATGGTGACCTATATGCTGAATATTTTCAATTCTATGTTTTGCTGTCTTGACATTCGGCAATTGCAGATGATTTTTACTTCTCAAATTATATTGGACATCTCTCTTAGTAAATATGTTTTCCACAAATGTTAGATTTAGATTATTTTTAGTTTTGAAAATTTCAATCATTAGCAACTGCATATTGTGCTGATGAACGGTCCCGTATTTTTCCTTTAGTTTTTGTAGCTTTGATTAACTGCCTTTGCATACCAGCCATAGTGCTAGGTAAAAGTACGATTTAGTTTGGTATTAGGCCCTGGGCAAACGACTCGACTTTTCATTCGTTTTTTCCTCAATATTTAACTTCAAAGTTGAGCGTAGTCGAGCATGTGTGGCCAAACTACTCGATTTTGCGCTCGACTTTTCACTCGACAACAATTCTTTTGCTCGATTTTCTTAACAAAGATTCAATTTCACTCAACTTCACTCGATTCCACGATTGTCGAGTAAAAAATCGAGTGAAAAATCGAGTCGTTGACCAGGGCCTTAGTTGTCCTACCGTTAAACATCCATACTAGTGGGCAAATATTACATTGTGAAATGATGAAAGAATTCATTAGCATTTCTGATTTGACGGCATTTATATAATTTAAAAAGCGAGCAAGTGCATGAATCTTTTGATTTGCTTTTCTGCCTAAGTCCTCAATATATTTTTTAAAATTAAATTTCTTGTCGAAAATTATTCCCAGTAATTTTAATATTCACTCTCTGTAATTTCTGAGTTTCCAATTGTTTTGTTGTGTCTGTGCTTTTATTCCCAAATATCATTAGATGGCATCACTTTTCATCATTGAGTTTCAGGAGACTATCAGAGAACCATTTTACAATATGACGGAAACTCGAAGCAAATTAACATGCCACGACGGATTCTATTACCTCAGTCACTGTCGAGTTCTTGGAAATAAATTGAATGTAGAAAGAGACTTCTACATGCATCCGTTTTCCTCTGTGCTTTTAGTTCTTTTGTGTAATCGATTGTTTTTATGGCTCGCCTTGAACAAAGTGCTTGTAAAATCATTTCTCATGTGATTTATCGTCAATGATGGAGCGCAAATCAAAGTCCTTGAGAAAGTTGCTATTTGCTCCGGAGTACTAAAAGAGTGGCATTAATCTGGGAAAAGCTTGAAAGACTCTTTGAAATAAAACTAGCGAAGGGAAACAGATGGCCGTCTTCAACTGCACGCCTGTTAGAAGATAAATGTTTATAAGAAGCATAAGGCTGATAATAGGTAAGAATCAAGAAAAGTTCAAAAATCATAGGCAGGCTTAGTTTCAAGCAATAGTTTGAAAAACTTTTTTTTGCAAGAAAATTGCTGCTTAAAGTTTGGCAAAATGGAAAAGCATTTATTACACGCTTCACAAACCCTTAGCATTCTATTTCTTGCACAGTTGCCTAGTCTGAGTTGCTGTTAATGGAAGTCCTAATGATCTAAAAAACGTCTGAATCTGATGAAATATTAAGAAACATCCAGGCTGCAGGTAGAAATTTTGGTTCTTATATAAATACATGCATTTTGATCAAACGGATGTGCATTCAGCAAAATGCCGTTTGAATAGCTTTACGTAAAAGTGAAAGTGTTGAACAGAATTTGGATGGATGACAATTTTCTTTTCAGACAACACAATAATAGTATACTGGGCATAAAACGAAAGAACATAAGCTTACTGAGCGGTGCATCAAAATACGTCAACGAAATATTTGGGATACCATGCAAAAATAACAAATTCCTCGAATACCAATTAAGTGTTTGAGAATGAGAGAAACTAAGCACAGGAATCTTCTAAGTCTAAGCGTGTACCAAACAAGACACCTATTAACAAACAAGACCAAGCGAGTAAAAAATATTTTTTATGCCAAGTAAGTGCTTTGCTTGGACATACACTCCCCTACCAAACGTTTGGAAACGAGTCAGCCAATAGGCCCAAACTTGAAGTGGTTTTGGCGCGAAGCACATAAGTATAATGTGTTTGTACGGGCCATATCTTTCCAGGGTGAATTTAGTTACTTATTGTCATGATGCGTATTATCTCTAGAAATATTTTTAGCATTTTCATAGCAAAAATACAAAGAAAATGGAAGTTATTGATGAAATTTTAAAATGGTAAGAGATAAGGAAATTCTGCTGGAAAGTCAAGATGGCTATGAAAAATTGAAAGAAATAGGCTATAAACTAGGAGAAATTGCAGGCAAAATTGGCTTTACCAAGTAAGCTACTTATAATGTATTTAAAAAGTACCAATAAACCAATTTTGATAAACAATTGTCAATATTATTTCAGTAATGATTTGAAGGTGCATGGGCAGTAATAAAACAGGCGGGCTTGTCCTATTTCTATGAAAGGGCAATGTTCCCTGTTTGCAGAAAATTCTTCAAAATAAATTGAACCAAAGCACATAAATCGATTTTGCGATGCTTTGAAGCTCCAGTAAATCTCCATTACGACAGCAAGACATACGATGTATTTCGGAAACTTAGATATATTGTGCCCTACCTGATCTGAAACTTGCTTCAAGGCCTAGTCAATCTCCGACATTAAAATTGTAGAAAATATATGGCTTTTCTTCAATTAAAACCCACAGCTCAACTCTCCCTGGATTAAGGAAGATGAAATAGCAAGGGTATTTAAAGAATGGCAACAGATTTCAAAACGGCAAGTTGACAAACTTGATCTATCAATTCAATGGTGTGTAGAAGCTGTTCTCAGTCAACCTGGTTGAGGAACGAAATATTGAAATTTTTAATAAAGCATACGAGCAATGACTTAGTAAATCTCTATTCTGGTACATTACTAATTTTTCTACACTTGTTTGAAATATCACATCGGTTGGAAAGCAGAGTACGCAGAAACTCGTTGTTGTACTTTGGACCAAAAGTTTTGTTTACATTAGCTCCTCCATCTTGGCCTCCCAATCGTATCCAAACTTTTGGTAGGGAAGTGTATAAGGAATCACTAAGAGACTTTGAACTGCATTGTGGCGCAAAATATTTTCTGTCCAACGAAAGGAATGGACAGAAAAAATTTCTAAAAATTAACTGGGGATACTTCCTGATAATCTTTTGTAACTATATCCTTCTAAACATTTTTTAATAAGAAACCAGCTGATAAGCAACTTAATACTAAGCACCCGACAATTTAAGAAACTTTTACAACTAACAGGAAAGAGCTAAGAAACTTTAGACAAATAACGCATTCAAATCATTACCTTGTGCAAAGTAAAGCTGAACCAAAACATTGTGAACATGATATTTCTTTAGATTTTAGCTCTTACTGACGCATTTTGTTTGCTCTAGTACTAATAGCGTGCTACGTCCATGCTCTATTTACGTTTTCACTGGAATTTAGCTCGCTATATGAAGAAGGTTTTGAGAAACTATAGAACTAAAATGTTGCTAACAATATAGGTGCAGTAGAATGAATTAGGTGCTGCAGAATCTATTTGGAGCGACAGAGGCAGTCGCATTATGCGACATTGGAGCAGCTTCGAGTCAAACGTCGCTCTATTCATGTGCCGAACTAAATGCATAAATTATGCTTCAGAATCTGTTGCGTTTAAAACGAGGCAAGGCATGTGCATTATGTTCAAGTTATAGTAAGACGATGCTCTAAAAGCTTTCTTGAAGCATGTGTGGTCGCACATATTCTAGAATGACTTCTACCGGCCATTGTTTTTGCAAAATCTTCTACAAGAACACTGAAACGTCTTTTCTGAATGCTTACAAGTAACAGCATCATCAGAAAAGGCACTTAAGTCACCAGCTTTCTCTAAAGATTAACAAGATATTGATTATTTGCAATTATTCTTCGTCTTTCCCATTTTTCAGCGATAATTTGCTTAAGCACAATAATTTTACTGCAATCCACAAAAGCCATTTTCAAGGCGCAGAGAGCATTAGAAATAGCTTCAAGATGTTTTGTTGCTATGATTTTATATGCCAGAGTTGCTCGTTGACATGTCTTTTGATTCAATTTACATTGGGAGCGGCATATCTAGAGCGACGTTTGATTCAACGTCATACATGTGTCGCTCCACTGCCACAGTTAATTGTATTTGATTCGGCGCATGAAAAGAGCGACGTTAGACTTGGGCCTTAGGAAACGTTTACTACTAGGACTTGAGCCATACAAGATTCTTATATAAATAGAAACTTATGCTTAAAAGCACTTCTTGTAGTTAAATCTGAGGCGAAGGTGGTGGACTAACAGGAGTGGGACAGGTTGGACGAAACGGATGCTTTTCAAAACAGTTATAAGCACTAATCGGTGGTAGCTGCTTTACATATTTTGAATTCTTGATAAACAAGGTCAGAGTTTGGTCGTACTTCCTTGAAGGTGAACTTTGATCTTCGATCTTTGAACTTTGACCAAAGCGTAAATTTCTTTGTGGATGCTTTCTCTTTAGCTTATCTGTGCACAATGATCTCGAATTTGAGGAACAGGAGCAATACGGTGTAGGAACTAAGTTAGATCTTCTAGTCATATGCATCAACTGTTGTGAGCTTTTAACCCATTTGTGTTTGCAAGGTGAGTGGAGTGAAGCCGAATTTTCAAGCTCGCAATTGTCGCATGTCAACGCCTGACTTGAGTTAAAGCCAGCTAAACTTATCTTTGTGGTTGCCATTCTTGCATTAAACTCTTCATATTGAGCTGCGTTATTGCAGGAAATGTCCACATGGTTTGGAGAATTATCTGTGGGTGGAATGGCTGGTAGTGGTTTTTGGCCTTTTAAGTTTCTAATTAAAGAGTGCTGTGCTCGATCATTGGTATTCTTTCTTGTCACCTCTTTTGCCATGTCAAGGAATCTAGAATATAAAGTTTGTGATGGTAAACACACTTTTTCCATATAACCTTATTTAATTTTTCGCTGAGTCTCAATATTCTAAAGCTATTTTACTTTTGAGCCTTAGATTAGTCTTAAATTGTTGAGAAGCTTGGGCCCGGCTCTAGGGAGCACTTCCCCTGCACAGCGGCAACTTCTTTGCCCACTCGTCTCTATGCCCTTTTGTGAATTCAATCGCGTGCATTTATTCGTATTAAGTTAGGAGTTATGTGTCGTAAGTTACGAGATGAGATTGAGATATAGAGCCGTACTAGAGAATTGAACCAACGTTTTAGAGTTACGGAGCTAAGAGCTACAAACAGAGTTACGCCGAGTTATAGTTATATAAGAACTTATGAGAAGACATTTATATCCTTTATTATATTTCTTACTATATTTATACAATTTCTACGACTTGTTCATTCGTCAACATCTTCCCTGCCCAGTGTACAACATAAATTATTCTTAAGTGTCAAAAGAGCAGTTAGCTTGAATATTAAAGCAATGGATTCAAGTGTTTGCTCATGTCTTACTTTATCAAAAGGAAAATAAGAGTGGAGCAGAACAATAGCATATATACATACACACACACATATATATATATATATATACATATATATATATATATATATATATATATATATTTAAGCATCATATGTATATACATATATGTATATATATATATGTG
>OLMO02000275.1:5817816-5828111 GCA_900291935.2 Cassiopea xamachana
ACAGCCGTGTCTGGATCAAACGAAGGCATAGGTTGGAGCGGTAGCTGTGCCATTTTGTATCCTCGTCGCCAATGTAAATTTTAGTGTTCTTTAATAGGCCAACACACAAGAAAAACAACCACGCTTCGGCCATGCAATTTCCAACAACAAAAGAATATATTAAACACAATTATGTAATGCTAAAAGAAGTCTGGGTTCCAGTTTTTGTAAAGTCTGTTTATTACAGTGATTATGATTGTTATTGTTATACATATATATCTCGTAGATTATATAAAGATAAGTTAACAATTTAAATTAGAAAATAGAAGTAAGAAGTTTTAGACTCGCATAGCTTATAGGATGAACTAGTTCCTCAAGAATTAACAAGACCCTGAAAAGCTTCTGCTCGCTTCGCTCGCAGGAGGCCTCCCTTTCTGTTTTCCCCATGGGCCTCTGAATTCTCTCGGCGGCCCTGACTGTAAGCATATTTGTTTCATTTCACCCTCCACTCTATGTATTGATATTGATGTTCTTATCTCCTAACTTGTAATCCTATCATCTCTGAAAAGGATACACAGGAAAAGCCCTTGCAATAAAACTATGGTACTAAGGGCTTTAAAGGACTTCAGGACTGTTGTTAAAATAATTTGCAGGTTTTTGAGAAACCTGAAAAAATATAATGTCAGTATAATACCATGAAAAGGTAGTGCATGGATTGAGTTAATACGTATGTCTTCACATTGAGCAAATTCTCTCTTCAACTAATGACATTGCATTTTCGATATTAGGTTGAATGGGTATTACTTCGTGTAGTGAGTTACTTTTGACGTAATAAATATAGCTAAACAAGGGCATTTCATCTTTATACAATAAGTCAAGTAATTGAAATATGTAGCATTTTACCGGATTGTCCTCAAAACCCTGAGAGCTCTTAAAGCTCTAATTGCTCGAAACATTCGGAGTAGTCGAAAGATGGCAGCAATATCAAAAACACCAGTGTTGTTCACGATGAAAGGCATGATAAAGTCAATCGTTGTTAAAAATACTATCATAAAATCTACAAAGAAGGATGAAGTTATATATAGGGATAAGTGAATTGTGAAAATGATAGTCTTAAGAATATTTCTCACGCATAAATAAAAAATATTGCAATAAAGCAACTACTTTAGGGTGCTCATTACAAACACAAGCAGCTAAGTATTTCATGAGTTCAGCTTCTCATTTCAATAAAAGGGCTTTCGTTGCCATCGTTCCTATGAAACTGCCAATTGGTTTGAGAAAAAGTAGGCGTGGTGTTACTAGATACAAAAATAGTAGAGAAAGGCACTTATTGCTAGGCTACACATTTCTGTTGTTATCTGTCTCAGTTAAATCAATGTGGTGTGCGTAGAAGATGGAACAATGTAGTTATTTTGTTTTAGCAACTGTTTTGGTATGCATTTAACTGTCTAGGTAAAAGGGATTGCTAAGCTTTTGTGGTTGAAAGTTGAAGATATACTCCAAGCTACAGATGTACTAATCTTTGCGAAATTAATATCTGTTATAAAGGCAATTATTGCTTTATCTTACCCATAATATTCCACCCACTTTTGAAATATTTGAATCTTACAGCATATAGTTTCAAAACAAACTCCACAAAGTAGACTGAATAGAACACATTGTCCATTGCAGAAAAATACCATCCTTTAAACAAACAGTAAATAAATAGCCAAAATTCATATAAAATGCATGCACACGTTCTTGTCATAAGAATACCTAGCTTTTTACAAAAAGGAATACATTCAAATCTTTGCTGATGTTTTACTTTATCATAATGCAAAACAAAGGAGGAACAGAATTATAAATACTACATCGACAGTGGGAAGGTTCATCTACAAACAGCACTACAACTCAAAAACACAAAAAGTTTCAAGTCTTGATGAAGCTTGAGCCTTACATTACTCTTTAATCTCAGAAATTCTGAGCCTGAAACATTCTTGTAAGTGTTACTCATATAAAAAGAGTGTGATGTACACATCTAAAACGTTGCTATTATGCTAAATAGCCTTTTGAGTAGAGCAATAAATTTGGTTTCTAAAGTATAGTAATTATAAAAAGTATTTTCAAAGTTCAGCGAAGTTGAGCCTCAATATTTTTGTAGACTAAATTTCTACACATGTTAATGTAGCCAAAAGAACATTTATTTGCAAGAACTTTTGGAAATCTGATGCAATTTAGTTTTTAGTATTATAGGTATACTAGTTGAGGATCTTTTGCGTACTTATTTTTGTACAATCAAACGTCTGTTGCATTTTCTTGTATTGGCATTGGTATTCCTTTTGCAAGAACCTTAAAATTAAGAGATAGGACGTTTATGCTTAAGCAAATACTGGATATTTTAAAATTATTCTCTTCTACTGATTGATAGTTTATGACCCTAGATGAATTGTACATCCCCCCTTCTATCAGCAGTAGTTTATTGTATGTATGGAAAGAAGCTTAGCAAGTCAATAGCAGGACTACAAAGCAAATGCTTTTTTTTCTGTTTTGAATTATTAACATCTTTGCTACAACTTTTGAAGTGAGTCCTCTAAAGACTCCCTCCAACTCACCCCCTCCCCAATAGGAAATCTTGAAGAAAAGTCAAAACACATTTTACATGACAATGCTTGCATTGCATTTTAGTCTGAATGAAATGTACCGCAAAAATAGCTTACCTCCTCTCAATGCTATACTCTCATCTGTTTGTATCAGAAGACACGCTGTATTTACCAATGTAACAAATAGAATTGTCCCGCTAAAGAAGTTTGACTCAGTGACTCCATAGATGTAGATGCGGAAACTACTAGCATTCTTAGGAAAATATGGTGGAAGTTTTATAACTTTCGTTGTCTGCCTGCTGAGGACATTAGATGCTAGATAACTCCTGAAGCTTGATTCTTGAAAAGATTTATTCTCTAGCATTGACATTTTATTGAAACCATGAAATCTTCAGAATTGTCAATGATAACTTCTTTGTCATTGATAACTGTATATAAATTTTTCCTTCTGAGGTCGATGAATTAGGCTGCTGACGCTGGTCTTCTAGCATTCCCGCCAATTTGAAACTAGTTTCCAAGCCTCTCCATGGAGAAGTATGGAGAGCGTAAATTCATCCTAAACCACTATTGCTATATCTATTCCAAGGAAAATTGTTTGAGCACTGACAAGAGTGTCAAATACATAGAAAAGTATAGGTTAGAAATTACAAATGTCGCATTTCAGTTATTGTCTACTTATTTGGATATTTCAAGATAGGAAATATTATAACCAGGTGAGCAAAATCCATGAAAAAAGCCCTTAGAATCATACACAAAGGTAGTACTTCATTCAAACTCTGAGAGGCTACTAATCAAATGTGATTCCGTGTCTGTTCACAACAGGAATTTACAGTTGCTTCTTGCTGAAATTCATAAACCATAACAACTTGAACCCGCCTTTCATTGCAGAAGTATTTGTTTCCAATGCTGTGCCATAAAATCTTCGTGGCAGCGCTACTTTTGTTTTCCTCAAAACTGGGACAAACCTGTATGACCATGGGTAGCCAGCCCACTGCTCGTGAGCCACATGCGACTCTTTTCCTGGTTTCATGCGGCTTTTTTACTCATTTACGCAATTAACTTGTAAGGTTAGTACTGAAGAAGATATATTTCGAAACGTATACATATAAGACAGAGTTTATTTTTGAATTATTATATATATATATACACGTTTTTTTTTATATAAGAAAATCATTATTTTGCCTGAGCCTCAATTTTCTTAACTTTTCCCGAAATTGAGCCTGAGATTTTCTTAAATTTTTCTTAACTTTTACTGAAATAACCTGGCTATAGTGGTTTAAACTATGGTTAATAATATTTTATACATGAAGTTGAATTCCATCTTTAACATTTTGAATGCAATAACGATGAAATACCGATTTTTTTGCCTATGAAAACACTTAATTGTGGAAATTGAGCCTCACAATTTTCTTACGATTTTCTTAAGATTTTGACGATTTGAGCCTCATTCTCTTATAAACTTTTTTCTTATAAAAAAAAAACGTGTATATATATATATATATATATTTATATATATATATATATATATATATATATATATATATATATATATGTTTATATGTATTCAATGAGAAGTTTAAAAAATTATCAATGGGTGGTATATCTCAACTGCGCTTTGGAAAAGGATTCCCTCAAAAGTGTGGGACCTCTTGTCCACAATTCTGTGCAAAAAGTCCTTGATAGCTTTTTATGAAATTACACGTTTTTGTTATTGGAAGAGCGCCATTTTGCTTGAACCTTAATTTTCTTAACTTTTCTCGAAATTGACCTGAGATTTTCTTAAATTTTTCTTAACTTCTGCTGAAATTAACTGGGTAAAACGGTTTAAACTTTTGTCATTAATATTTTATACCTGAATTTGAATTCCATCTTTAACACTTTAAACATCGATTTTTGGCCAATTAAAATATTAAATTTTAGAAATTCAGCTTCGTGATTCTCTTAAGATTTTGGTCATCTGAGTCTCATTTTCCTACAAACTTTTTTCTTAAAAAAACGTGTACACACTACCTTTGTCGAAGCCAGATGCTTGCAACATAGAGCCCAGCGGTCGATAGTATTGTTAAGTTTGGGGTCTGCTGTGGGAAAAATGAAGTTGGCAGAATGTAAAAGGAAACATCAACACCATGTCAAAAAATATCATATAACTTTTAAAATATATGTCCATGGTCTGGATTGAAGTATGTTTTGACCTTCCGCATGATTAGGCTCCAAATGAAATGGCTTCCTATAAATGAACTGGATATACTGGCTTAGGCTGGATTTATACGTCGAATGTTAGTCGCGTCGGATTAAAATGAATTAAATTCGACTTCACAATAGTTTAAATACGACGTTATTGCCACTTCGTTTTATTCGTCGATTTTCAGTCGAATTTAAATCCCATTGCTCCTCCGCGTTTTTGTGGCTCACTCAGAGCTCTCATTCAACTTTGCTTAGGCTGGGTTTAAAGTCGAATTTAATTCACACTTCATCATTTTTGCCACAGTATTTTAATTCGACGCGACTAAAATTCGACGTATAAATCAAGCCTTACTTACATTGGATTACCGGAGCCTTGGCATCACTGGCATCAATGGATATACTGGCGTACTGCGCTGCATAGACAGGAATAGCGTCAGCCATTTTCCAACGGTAGCTGACTCTTACGACAAAGGGGCTAAAACAAGAAAATGTAATAAAACCATAAATTTTAACACTCACTGAGGATATTACCGGATTCGGCAACCTCCTCAGTGAGAATTGTTCGAAAATTTTGAGGTTCAACTTTTACGTGTTTATGTGTGTTAAAAATTACGGTATTATTAAACTTTCCTAAGGTATTAAACTACCGAAATACTATTTGAGCTATAGCACTAAGGATCTGGTCAATATATTGGCAAGAAGCTCCAATGATCGAAACTGTTGCTAAAATACAGTATTCAGGGTGCTATAAATGCCAAAAATCTCCGAGCCCCCTAGCTCCGTCCTGGCGCCACCCCTACACATTAATAGGAGAATTCATAGGGAGGTGGCTTTCCACCAGAAATGTAACAATGGTATTGCATATCTCATAGCGAAAAGCTTCCTTTCGTTTTCTATTCCAAACGGTAACTGTGAAATTAAAGTTAAAGCTCATACCTCAACCTCATAACAAACACTACTTACCAGATTAAGAAAAGGTTAAATATCGCTCCCTATGGCAAGATAGTTACAAAAATCATAAATATAAGGCTGAAAATGTCACAAAAGTCACGAAATCACAAAATCTTGCAGAAAAAGTCATGAAAGTAAAATCAATCTTACTGTTGTTGCTGCTGTTGAAGTTTTAAAAATGACGCACGGAGGTGACACTGGTCGGCGGCGAGAAAGCAGCAAAGTCTTTTAGAATATTGTTGATTGGTGTTTTAGCAGGCAAGTGAAATGAGTGTTGTGTTCATGTGGTTTGCTGAGATAGTGTGGGCAAATTGTAAGTGAGAAGATCGAAGTGGAAAAAGATGCCAAAGATTTTCAAGCGAGTTGAATCACTTGTTGACGACTTGAAACGCACAAGGGTAGGGTTGGCAGGGAAGCCCTTCATAGTGGATGAATTTAAGAGTGGGTAGGTTTCATTTGTTCTCATTGAGCCCTCTTCATATTCATATTGCAGAGAATAAATTAGTGCTAAAAGATTTGGAGTAACAACTTTCTTTACTTTCGATCTCCCAAAATGCATGTTTTTGGAGCTTCCAGGTCTTCCTTCATGTTCTGTTTCCTGGAAGTGCAATATACGTTTTTCTATGAATGTTGAATGAAAGAAATATATTACTTTGAAATGCGAAGTTAGTTCTTTGTCCACATAGTAATGAGAAGGTTACATGTGACAGCATAATTATAGCTCTATGGTTTGGGCCATATTATACTGGAATTCCAGCAACGAAGAACTAACTTCGCATTTGAAAGTAATCCTAGATATTTTCCCGTAACTTTAGCACTTAAGCCTCTGGCCTTTCAGAAATATTGCAGAAATGACAAAGGAGGGTACTGACATAAGTTTTTACATAGGAGTTTTAATTTCAGTTTTTGCACATTAAGTTCACAACAGAAGTAACAGCATTAAAGACAACTGTGACATCAGTTGCTGGCCCACTTCCACATTGGTCGTCTACCTGAATGCCTTAGTTATTAATTTAGCTCTATGACATTGATTGCAGCTGTAGCTTTTCTATTGATCCTTCTTGGAAATTGCTCTCAGGAGCTCAGAGGTGTTATCACAAGACCAATGGAATTTATTCATCTTCTCATTGCTATTTGTTAGTCTTAGGATTCTTTTCTCTAGAGAAGCCTCTACAGGTCTGTGTTTCAATGTTAGTTCAACCTCCAACCTTCAACAATTTCCATTTGCTCTTCACATTTTCCTCCTGAACACACTCAACAATATTGCTAGTAGGTGTATGTTACCTCTTTGAAAAAGAAGAAATGATTGTTTTCAATTCATTTTTACAGATCATTCGCTCAAACAGATGACTGTGATCGTTTTAGATTGTCATTTCAAATTGCAGATAATAGTGTGAATTGTAAGTCTTAAAGTACTATTACCCTATCGATGCTTTGGTTTCTTGTTTCTCTGCTGCCATTATGAAAAGAAACTGGTGAAGTGCAGCTCTATAGAAAACAGCTTTTCATTGGGATGCTTATGAACTGTTGATATTTGAGTTTATTTTGTTACAAAGTTCAGTTCATTTGGTTTAAATTCCACAACATACAACTTACAGTTCAAAGTATAAATACAAATTGCTAAATTACAAATATGATATTACATACATTAATACAGTGATACAGAACATTAATACAACACTACAGAAAATTGATACAGTATACAAGCACAGGGAGGAACTAAATAAATTGTATGCAGAGAATTAAAAAGATAGTGAATTATCTCCAGCAAAGAGACGCCAGAATGTTTTCTGTTTCAATTTGCTACTGAATGGCTCCACCAAACTTTGCGAAAATCATCCTTTGCAGAGTTTATACTATTATAATTTTGCAATAGCATTCTGGGTGAGCTTCATTTAACTATGCAAATGCTTGATTGGTTATAAGCAGTTCATTATGGAATTCCACTACATGTGGTCAAATTAGTATTATTTCTATTTTGCCATTGATGTTAGTTCTTTTGTTGTGAGGATTTCAGCACTGTTTGCCTTTATGTTAAGCTTTGTCTAAAATGATTGGCTGGTAGTTATATTAAATGCTTGATATATACAACACATTTGCTGGCATGCTAAATTTGAATTTACTTTGAAATAGAGAATACTTAGCATAAGGTATGTAAAAGATTTTGAGATACTTATTGCTCCTCATATTCACATATGCATTTTAGGGGAGATTATTTTTGACAAAAACAGTCCACAACATCCACCTGACATAGTGTTTGGTTCTGAAGATGAAGAATTTTCAATTCCTTTGGAGAATTTGAAGGTACCTTTTATGCATTTCATTTTCAAGATTTTTCCTAGAATCCCTTTGTGCAGTGATGTAGCTGGTTCTGCACAGCTGGGGGCAGACAGCCTAAAATAGTAGGAAAAGCAACTAACTCAAGGAAACTTGGGTTGCAAAATTGACAAATGAAGTGGAATCAGTGGGGTGATGCTGCCTTTGCCCTCCTCAGCTATGTGACTGCCTTTGTGATTTCATTTCATTTGATAATAAATTTAGCATAATACTGGAGAATCTTTTCATCTTGTGTTCATTGAGAGTAGATATTAAAGTAGGTGCACAAAAATGTTTATTCAGATTAGTAGAGAGCCACTCTGATGGGAGTGCAGGTTAGCACACCATGTTTATCATATTTTACTATAGTCACTGTTTTTGTAGTTTTCAAGCTTCAGTTAAGGGAGTTTGCAAGCAAGTACAAAATCCTCATTAATGATAAAAGTAGAATTTGCTACTAGACATTCATCCTTGCTAAGCTCTTTGCTCCTTACAGATAAAAGCTAAAATAATGATCATTAATTTTACAGAAAAATTTGAATTAATGCTAGTGATCATTCTTTTAAAAGTACAGCTACAGCAAAATGACTCAAGACCTGCATCATCTTCACATGGTATCATTGCCTTAGAATATTAGAACCATTGTCTGTGGCACAAAGGGATATTTCACATAATTCATTTATACTTCTAATAAGTAGACAATAGCTAATTGCTAGGAAATTTATTGAATTGCCATTTTTCATATTAGAAGAAAACAAACATAATTTGAGTTTTCCTATAGAGACTAGTAGGGCTCAAGTAATTTTGCAGTAGCTGTAGAAATAATTGTTTTTAATTTTGTTTTTTGCACTCTCTTTTGTCAAGGGATACTATGACTGGGATCCAGCTTCAGATTCTTCCCTTTCAAAATTGCTGCTGAATGTTCTCAGAGAATACTGGCTGTTTCAAAGAGAGAAACTTTCTTCAGTATCAGGAATAAATGAGCAATGGAGGGATATATGTACAACAACAAACTATGCAAGGGCCTGTGAAGTATACTACAGTAATAGTGGCATGTCAGTAAGTTTTGAAATGACTAGGCTATGAACTAGTACTTATGATTCCTTGACAAAATGCTATTTGGCAGGGTGGCACCAGCCATTGCAGACTGGGGTGATTTTGGGTCCCATGCCCTGAAATTGCAATATGATTTAGTTGCCAAACCCTTTTCAAATATCTTGCCAGAGGTTCCTGACACAAACTCTAATATTTTCTCATCAAATTTGGACAAATTAGAAAGTGGGTCTTAGCAAGTAGTAGGTGGGAGAGGACAAGTCCCTCCCAGTCCCCACCACAGTACTGCCACTGCTATCTCATCCCTGTATACAATTGTGCCTCATAATGTTGACTGTCTTACTAATGCATCACATAAATGTGGTGTATTAGTATTTAGAGCCCTATTTCATTGTATTTGCATCTTTCTGCTTGGTACACTGCGTACTACATTCTTATCTAATACATGTATTTTGCTTAATTTTTTTGCTTCTAGACTCTCAATGCAATAGCATCATTCATATTTGAGTTAACTGTGGATGTTTCAGACTTTCCTCCACACCTAGTCAGGGTATCATGATTTTCTTTTTCAATCATTATATCTAAACAGTGAAAACTGGTTAAGTTGTTGTCCTTATATGGGGAAGTAGCATATATTCCAACTTTCTTTCATATATAAAAGAAGTTTATTACAGTTTGAGCTTAATTTTCTAGCTGATCATATCCTTTTGTGAGATTGACATATCTGCAAATTTTGTAGCAATACAATTTTTTGTAGGGCAATACTGGAGAGTATAATGCATTACTGAAAATTAGTTTTCAGCCCCCAAACTTGACAAAAGTAGCCCCAAAGCTGTATCTTTCTTCAAGAATGGAGCAGTGAGTTCTTTGAGTATTCATCTTAATAACTGCTCTCATTTTTTCTAGACAAAATTATCTTTTTTGCAGATTTTTTTTATGTTGAATCGACTTGTGCCTTGCATGTTAGTACTTTTTATCCCTCCCCCATGATTATTAGTTTTTCAAATTTTTCCTTACTTCCCCTCACTCTTATTCCAACTTCCCTAATTGTTAGTTTTGAAGATTTTATTCTAGATAAAGAGTTCCTTCCATGGGTTATTCAGTCAATTCAGCATTATTATTTATTGTCTATTTCAGACTTATTCTTAGCATATGAATGAAGTTGTAGAAGTAGTTCATCAATATATATAAATATATATATATATATATATATATATATATATATATATATAT
>OLMO02000275.1:5828161-5843064 GCA_900291935.2 Cassiopea xamachana
ATATATATATATATATATATATATACACATGTATATACACATACATAAATATATATATAAATATATATATATAAATTTATATGTATAAATTTATATATGACTTCTATTTTTTCAAGCCCCCCAGTTATTCCAATGCCCCAGATTATTGATTTTCTGGAAATTTTTCATCCCCCCAGTTATTTCCACCCCCTCCAATTATTCAGTAATTCATATTAACAACATCTCTTATATATAGCAACTTTATATAGATGCTATAATATGTATATCTGTACATCAATATTGTGTAGTCAGCATCTGTTCTAGTTTTGATTTACTGAAGCAGGGGGATTCTTCGTGTTGTTTCACCAACATCACTAATTGCCTAATGCATATTATAGATCATGGTTCTAGTAATGTCTATGATCTTTGAAATGTTATAGTGCTGCTTTTATTTTGACATATTCAAAATGATGATTCCCAAATTTCACCGTTCTCTTGTACTGGTCAAATAGACTTGTTCCCTATTAAGTTTTAAAAACATGCCTGTATAATAACTTGTGTTGTACTCTCATTGCTCCACATGAATGTATCTGTCATCTTCCAATAGCACTGCTTTACCCAGTTGCACTAAACGTGACTATTTTTACGCTTAGGCCTTCATTAACTTTACTTTTCTTTTAGTGCAATTGGTGGTATAGGAATGCTATCGTTACCACCTTATGAAGCTTGTGATTTAAGATCTTATGTGGAAAAAGTAGATCTTCTCCTTTCAAATACGGTAAGAATAAGCATCTGCCATTTATGTTCAATTGTAGACTTTTTTTAGCTTTTGGACGCTTGTAGCGCTCTTATAGCAGGATGTTACTTTATGTTACGTGAAGAAATGAACAAATTAGAACGATAGTATACATAACGATGATATGAACGATGGTGTATTTGTAAAAGGATAATGTGATATATTTTTTAAAAGGATTGTAGAGGTATCCTTTTGTAAATATATCATACGTGTCATGATCCGAAGAGTTTTGGGCACATTGAAAACTGTGCAGAGTTTGCACATAATTGGCCCCTCCAATAGGGAGCTACAAATACTAGTGTGTATTTTGAGTCTAAGATTTTCTATGAATATCAATTTCTTGAAAACTGTTAATCGCCGCTGTAGTATTCTGAATGATGTCTTACATCATAGGTGAATGGTATCTCAGAGCGATTTACAAGGAGGAAAGAACTTGTTGCAACATTCCTAGCTGAATTTCACGGGTAGTTGTCCATGATTTGCTGGAATTTGTCTTTCCGTATTTTCTATTTTCATTCAAGAAAAGTATGTTTTCCTGGTCAATATGTTGCTGCAAGCTTTGCATGACATAAATTGAAATCTATTCGAGAGTGGTGAAAAGTATTTTCCAGGCACTTCCGATGTACTCCAAATGCTGTAAAAGTAGAGGTGGTATCATGTGTGTCCTATTTGCTCAGTTATAATTGCAAATGAGTGTTAGCTTTGTTTTTGACTGCCGTCACAAAGCGTTGCAGCAGGGAGGGTATATTGTCGACCAGATTCTTTCATATACATTCTGTCTTGGTGCTTTATCTCCTTGGTCAGTCTTTTATATTGATCACTGGGCAGTATGATATTTGCAGAAATGTATGTATGTATATGTTGACTTCCACTACGTTTTTACGCAGCGCAATTATTGAATACGATGCTGAAGGGTTTAGCAACATTTCGCTTCTTCTACACGAGGGAGGAATTTTTATCATTTTGCATGGTGAGTTGTTGTTGGTTACGTGTTACATTCAAAGTTACTTATGATTGATGCAAGTGTTGATTGCATTCTCAGTTTTATTTTCAATTCGAATTCCATAGCTCTAACAGATGGTACTTCCCAAGGCCACCAAGCGATCGTTGGCCGCCGAGAAAATTTGACGGTCTGGGAAGTGATTGAGGAACATTAATTATGCTGATTTCAGGCTCCAGTCAAGCTATCATAATGATAAGACGCTCGTTCAATATTTGTTTCTCAGCCCAAGTGGGTTGATGAAAAATTTTGCATAATTTGCTAGATTCTAATGAGCTTTTGCGCATTTTACCAGATTCGGCTCTACACTTTCAATATTTTGAGAATATCGCATTCAAGGACGAAACTTTTCTGTTGTTAAGAACGTTTTGCCAGAATGGTTTTACAAAATTTTGTTACAATTTATCCTTTCAGCCTGCCAACTTGTGTTTTCAAAAGTGCATTTGTTTGTCACTTGAAAGTGAAACATGTTAGAGATTACTGATACCTAGCAATCCTGGATTGTTAGCTTTGTGGTATAATTTTCCTAAGTGTTGTTTATTTTTCAGGAATGCATAGGAGAACCTTGCTCTTTGTGCCAGTCAGTAATTCCTTAAAGTGCTTATGCATCCAAAATTTCGAAATTTAACTTCTTGCATTTTCTAATGCACCTTTGTGCTGTGATCATCATGCTACAAACTAAAGTATCATAACTCATATAGAAAAAAAGTTATAAGCCCTCAAACCTCGCTATTTTGGCAAGTGCGAATTCTAGCTACTGCGCATGATGTCATAACGAGTACGCAAAAGAATTTTGATCGCTTGTTAGTATGGCTTCCACTAGCAAGACCGGCAAACGTCGTGGAGGAAGGTACTGTGTGGCTGGTCTCTGGTCTCCGGAACGGAATAAGCTGCACAAATGGTCAGCATACAGAGGGGAAATCCGTTCACACGTTTCCACTCAAGAAAAGACAGGAAAAGATACCAAGCATGAGTCAGGTTTGTGCGAAGACATAGGCCAAAGTGGAGCAGCACCAACTCGTCTTTCCTTCTCTCTGACCATTTCGATGAAGCCTGTTTTACGAAGAAACAGGAAGTCGCTGCCAACCTGATGCAACAAGATGCTGTTGATTGATTTATCGTTGGCAGACACAGCAGATACCATTGATCAGTCACTGACAGATAGAGCTAAAAGACAGGCGAGACTTACCTGTGTTTGTTTTTTAGACCCTGGTCAAGTAGTAACAATTAACAATGTTGAGGAAAACAGGGCAGGGAGTTATTTTGAGTTGGTAGATTGGAAATGGCCTACTAGTAAAGGAAAATTATAATGCCATAGCAATGTATTTCAATTCCTTTCATGGACTATCCGTGATATGTGATGTGTTCAAAAATGGATGACACAATGGAGGAGGAAGAAATGTTCGCAAGCCCTAATACTGTTTGTACCGGATCTCCAGTTTTGGAAAAGAAAATTGTATTCTATCAGAAAAAGATCAGTTGGCTTAGAAGATCAAAGAGTAAACTAGAAGACTCTAATCAATGCAAATTCTACTTCATCTAACGTAGAAGCCATTACCCTACACGTTGTACAGCTTTAACGCATTGCTTATAGGTCCTAAGTGACTGTTTACAAAATTTGACAAGGTATGAGCTGCAATACGTAATAGATACTGGTACTCACCATTCCTGAACTTGGATTTGCCTCTCAAATCAAGCGGAAAGAGTTTGTGGTAGCAGTCCATCGGGGTCATTGGCCTCGACATTTTTTTATCTTGGGCATCCGAATCGTCAGCTAGTGGCTCTCCGTGGCATGTACCTATTACCCTAAACGTACAAGTAGTAGTAGGCTGGCTGTGCAAGCACACGGTCATCATTGCCATCATCTTCTAATTGATAATCAGTAGATTCATAAAATGACGATTCACTGTCACTGTTTGCTATTTTAATGAGCCGTAGCACGCCAAGACGAGAAGCTTTCTTACGCTTTGTTTATCAACTAATATAGGCCTAAAGAATGCACTCTGTTTGATCCTCGTTATGACATCACGCAATGGCTATGAACATTCGCACCTAGTGCCTCAAAACAAACGCTTATTTCTACACCTTTCTCGCCAGTAAGAACAAAAATAATATGATATTCATGCATTGGAAAGACCGAAGTTCGATTTTAGCTAAAAAAGTATGTTCGAAATTTTCGATGCATAAGCACTTTAAGTATTACAAGTTCTTTTTATAAGAAACCAGTTTATAGGCAGGCTAGTACTGGACTTTTTAACAGGGTACCCCCTAAACGCGGGCAATCCCACCCCAACCACACCCGGAAATTAACCTTGGAAGGAGAAGACACTTCTCCACCTGCCTGTTCATGCTGAGACGATCATGGATAGACAACAGGACATGACACTGTGAAGGAGCACATGACCCCCTGCCAAGTACGGTGTTTGAATGATGGTATCACTTTTCACTGAGAAGGAGCATGTGACCCCCTGCCATGCGTGGTTGGAATGCAGAACAAAATTGACAGAGGGATATCCTAACATTTAAGAATTTTAGAAAGAAACTTTAGACACGTTGCATATTAAATTTGCTACCCAGTTCAACGTAAAGCTGAACGAAAACAGTGGAAACATGACATTGCTCCAGATTATATGTTTCGATACTATTAGTTTAGTACGTCTACGTATTGTTTACATTTTCACTGCAATTTCCTCATTATATTAGGAAACGTTTGAGAAACTTTTGGAAGTAGAATGTGGCCCAAAATTAAGAAACTTTTACTACTTGACTTTGAGCCAGGTTTTTATAAAAAAGCCTATACTGCATTTAAGTTGGTTGTTTGTCAAAACGGGCTAATTTTTGCGTGCTGCTTTTTTCTAACGCACTTCGTTGTGTTATGTTTCCTTTCGTCTTGACTTTATAATGTCAAGAACTTGTCAAGAACTATACGAGCTAATCACTAGATCCTTTTTTGTATTGTTGACGTTGTTGTTGTGTTCAATCTCACATGCTTTATTACACGTTGCTGTTATATGATTGTTGATTGAAATGCTATGTAGATATTTTGGAGAAAGTTGGTGTTTTTACTTCGTTTTTTACATTTAATACTGATCGTGTTTTTAGTTATTATAAAGGAAAAGTATCCAGTATTACCGCCCGTCCTTGTTGTCCAATCTATTTACTATATGACAGCCAAAGGACCACTTCGACGGGTCTATGAGGACTATCGCTACAGCCCGAGATGGACATCGAGGGTGGTGGTTAATGAAATCAGGTATGAACTATTTGAATTTTGCCGGCCCTTGTAAAGCATTCACTATCCCCTATAAACATTCAGATAGAGCCGGGATGTCAAGCTCATTTTGCTCCAGAGGCCACAAAGGCTTATTATGACGTCATGCAGGTGGGTCCGTGAGAGTATGGCGAGGTAATAGGGCCATTAACAGTACATAGCTCATTGGATGACTGCTATCCACCATGCTAAACAATGGCGAAAAGCTACGGGAACCAGCCTCTGCAGTGCCAGCTAGTACAGGCAAGAAAAATATCGCTAGGTTTCACTTTATTCACAAATTCCTCCTGGGGCCATACTGGAGACCTTGGTGGGCCGGATCAGGCCCGCGAGCCTTGTTTAACACCCATGAGATAGAGCTTTACTGATATGGCAACGCTTGCCAAAGGAGACTCTACTGTACTTTCATAAATGCAGTTAAAAATTTGCAAATCACCACGCACAATACGACTTTACAGGACGATAGTGCAGGGAGTAGCAAAGGTGTCCAATCTTGATTGGCTAACAAAGGATCACCATCGAAGGATTCCTTTGTTAGCCAATAAAGATTTGACGCCTATGCTGCAAGAAGCATAAGCATGCATTGCAATGAGTTTGCTTATTCTAAATTCCTAATTGCATTGTTGCTTTTTTTGCAAATCATGCTGTACTAAGGTAGTTTCAAGGAACTGTTGTAATATATCTGGCGTGGATGTCCTTGTAGTAATATTTGAATCGGTTCTTGCGATATTTTTTGTGCGATGAATATAGTATCAGCTTTTGCGTATAGAGAAATGGTCTTTATGCGATGTGCGACAGCAGGACCACGGGCGTCTTAGAACAGAGAAAGTTGTTCAGTGTGGCCAATGCTTCATTGGCTAGAGTTAGCCTGTCATTGCAGTCCATGTCCTGAAAAAAGCTGTGCACGAGCCTCCAGTCGCACGTACGCTCGTTTGCGCGCGAGCTCTGAATTATTTGGATGCAAGTTATAAGCCAGAAATATCACATTGTAACGCACGAGAGTTTTGAAAAAGCAACTTCATGGAGGATCGCGGAAACATATAGAATGTTCGCATTTGACAAGTGCATTTACACGTTGAAAAGTGATGTTGGCACGGGCGATCTTTCGCTTATGCTATGGCTTTTCACGTGTGTGGACACGCATACGTATGATCGCACGTGTCTCCGAGCATGGGTTGGTATTACTTAACGGCTGATAGACGCACCTCGTTCCAGGACCATTTTTGTGCTGTATGCACGTTTTACTGTTAAGAAGTTAGAAATTAATTACGCAAGTCCTTGAATTCACTTGAATGATAGATAGCGTTTGCTTGTCATTTCAGGACGTTTATCGGTTCTGTTATTCCTGAATTCCAGACGTATTCAAGCAAATATGGTAAACTCATTTGAACTTGAATGGAATGGATTTCGTGGTTGACATGCGAACAAACTTTACCGTAAATAGTAGAAGCGTCTTCATTTAAATTTTTCGTTCTTAGGGACAAACCGCTAATAGGTTACCGGGGGAGGAATAACACTATTTCAGACGAAGAAGCAAGTTGTTTTCTTGGCAGATCACTGTTTTTAAAATGATTCTGTTGTGGAGACACTTAAATTTGAATCAATAGAAATAAGAAATGTGGAACATGATTTTTTCTCTTAATAGTTTATTATTGTATATCAAGCAATTTTTAATTTTATTTTTTTAAAATTTTTATCTTTTCTTTATGAAAAAATTTTCAAAATGATGTCTAGTAGCCCCCGGTAAGCGCAAATGGTTAGTCCCTTATGAAGCTTTATATGAATGCAGGCTCTTAAACAGCTGCATTGAATGGGGGAGGGGACATGGATGTAGAAGTCAATTGTGCAATGATTAAAAATCAATCGTAACGCAAGGATAACGATAAAGAGAACCTTTTTCAATTAGATTTCGATATGCTTTGACCAAGACATCACTTGACCCAAATCAGGTAATGGTTTTTTCGAAGCATAACGAAGTATAATTGAAAATGGCGAGGGCTGGCCAGGGATTTTTCTACGGGGAGGCGACTCTTCCCACAAGGGGACTAATTAGGGTTGGCATAGTACAATAGCAGTTAAAAATCTCTGAGAAAAGAGTTCTTTTACCATCGCACGAGGAAGCTAGCATGCTCCTGCTAGGAGGCCATAGCTCCCTAACCCTTCCATAGCGTCACCCCTGACAATAGCTCTCTTAGTTGTTATCCTTACGCTGCAATTCATCTCAAAACTGTACTTCCCTTCAAATGACTAAAAATTACAGTTAACAGCAAAAGCATAACCAACCTCATTGAATTATTGGGGAAAGTGCCCCCTGCCTCCTCCCAATGCTTATTGGTCTGTAGGAGTGCAACCTGAAACATAACTGTGTCTGACAGACAGAAGTTGTTGCTTCAGTACAATGTAAATTTCTATATGCTACCGTTTGTTTGTATTCATCGATTCGAACGGCATGGACCAGTATTTTGTTGTTGCTTTAGTTTGTATGGTGTGACACACCCAAATATTGTGGTACTGTTTGGTGGAGTCTACAATATTTTCGTGCCAATCGGTAGGCTCTGCAATATTTTCGTGCCGTTTGGTAGTAGTAGTATTGTTTTTATAGTCAAGACTTGAGGTTTCTAGAATAGATTGTAAATCTTCATGATAGGACAATAATGAAAGTGAAAAATTGGCATACATTCATTCTTCCAGCATCTGAAGGGCGTGCTGTCCAACAACCTTCATAATTGAACACCCCCAATAGTAATCTCCCAAATTCGTCCGTACCTCTTACAGAGGGACGTTCTCTTTGGCTTGCTATAAGTAATTTTTCGTGATTAGAAATAGTAAGTTCTTGAAAAAGTCTGAGTGAATAGTCCGAGAGAATCATGATTACAGAACCCCTAGATAACTTGCTACTTCTTTCGCCACTGCTAAATTCCTGTATGTAGTCAGTATGATGTCGATTTCATATAACGGATTTGAATTGGATCTTCACGGCTTACTAACAATGTATTGTACCATAAATTAAAAGAAAGACACCAAGCCTAGTTTCGTATTGTCAAACCCATGAGACTTTGTTAAGCATTTAGGGAAAATACCCATTCTGTATTAAAAACATCACTTTTTGGTGCCATTCCTATGCTAAATTTTACCTCAAAACAAAACGATTTATCTTAAATTATTTCCAGAGGCAGCTCTAGCAAGCAAAAGTACTAGCTACAGGACAGATTTGCGTCACTCGTCTGTTCGAAGACTCATCGACATTAAACCATTAGAGTATATGCTGTAAGAAATGGATCTTTGAATCTAACCCTCTTGTACAGCGGTTTGATTTATGAACACACGTATCATTATGCCTCATTTGAGTAGTGCAACCAGAAAGTAACCGAAAAATGGTACTTTGAGCATACGAAAAAAGTGACATGAAAAAAATTTGAAAGCTAACAAATAAGTAGCCTAACGCTTTGTGAAAAAATACAGTTTATCAGATTTTGTGGTACAAGTTTTTTACTTGAAAGTTTTTTTAGCTTTTCCGCAGTTCTGGTATCGAAGCTTTTTTAGGACTTTTAGCAAAAATGTTTGAGTTCCAATGTTTTGCACGTGCACATTAATGGAAGTGAAAAAGTTCCATGGACATTTAAGTGATGATAAATCTTGGTAAACAACAGAAGTTCGCCTGTTAGAGTGCAGCCAACATAACATGCATAGCATTTTTTGCACAGGCCAGTCAAATTTTAGATACATTTCTATAAACTTTCTTAGACCTCAAAAATCCAGTACTGAACTTTCTTAACTTTTTGAGCAGCTGAGTACTATTTTCTTATAAACCATTTTCTTATAAAAAAGAACTCACACTTCTATTTGAAAATACTCAACATCCCAAAATTAATAGTAATATGATAACAGTGCCAATTTAATTGTGATAATCTAATAATGAAGTTTGTTGTAGTGCAAGATGGCGTTTCTGCTACTGGCTTGGGCAAGAGATTTCTGTCCTTGGCCAAGGTGTTCTTTGGCATAATGACGGATGATTCTGTCGCTTCTGATGTTGATGGAAAGTTTTGCATATGAAAACTTGGGTTGTAACGTTAGACTGGTAGATAGGACGCTACAGGTTTTAACATTGTGTGAAAACATATCGCATTCCTTCTACTGGAAGGATTGAAATGTTTTTTACACAACGTTAACACTTTTTGCAGTCCTCCAGTCTGAGTGTCTATATTTTTCTTGCAAGATAAAACTGACTCGTTTTAGTATTATCATTACCAGTTGTGCATTGATTTTAAAGTCAAGCAATCAAGAAAGTGACAAAAGAGGAGAAAAGTGCCAGAAAATGACAAAAGATGTCATCCCTTTGTGGTTGCCTTATGCAAAAGTAATGTCTAACCTTGATACGTAAAATTATTGGCGGAGGGTGGGTGGCTGGGAAGCATCATCAGAGAGCGCCTTCACAGCAAGCAGTCGCCATGTTTGTTATGGTCATTTTCCACATACAATGGTAAAGCTTAGGCACTTGTATGCCTCTTTACGCTGCATTGATCAGTTTAGTTATTGAGACAGGACATCCTGGTAAAGTATATTAAATTAGAATGGATTCTGCATTGGAGAAAGAATACCAAGCGTTTCGTAAGCGGAGCCTCCTAACTCCCACCGTTGACAACTCTAAACGGAAAGCGCAAGAGAAAGCAAATGGGAGTAATGTTAAAGTTGGACCAGGCTCTAGCACTTCAACAAAGAAAGCGGCAAAGAGAAGAGCACTTCCACATCAACTACTGCAGATAAGCAAAAAGCAAGCACAGCAATCAGAATTTAATTACAAACAGCCAATTATTGGTAGATCTAAAAAGAAATTTGCAGTATTGGCGTCGATTGTCGATTTTATGCGAAAACGGTAAGGCATACCAACTTCGACTACAAGTTTGTTGTATACGCAGCTAGCAAACAGTTGAAATTTATGGCAATTAGTGCTTAAGTAAGTGATAGTGAATAGAAGTTCACCTTTTTAGTTTGATTGCATGAAATGAAATGAAAGTAAACATTGTCTGATCACACAAGCTCTGTAAGCTGGAGGACATTTTTATGGCTAGTAGAGCTTGTAAGTCAACAGTGGTTTAACAGAAATAGGCTAGGACTAGGAGAGCACTAAAAGGCTACCTGGCTTTTTAGATCCAAAGGGACTCTTCAGAGTTTGGAGAGACAAGTATTTTGTATTATTTGGTGCAAAAACTATGATAGAGCCCCAATCTTGTTAAATTCCTAAGAGCCACGAGTGTCTCCATTATGCCACTTTATTAAACTACAGTTTTCTTTATTTATGAAAAAGTGGTTTTTAAGAGAGTAATGGTCAGCTGCTCAGAAAGTTAAGAAGTTCAGTACTGGATTTTTGAGACTTAAGAAGGTTTATAAGTGTACTTGTCGATTTATCTGTGTGCAGAATGTTGTATGTGTTATGTTTGCTGCCCTCTAACAGTTCAACTTCTCTTATTTGCTAAGCTCTATCATCATTTAAGGTGTACATGGAACTTTTGCTTTGCACTAATTGTGCATGTGTAAAACATCTGAAGTTAACAGTTTTTGCAAAGGGCCAAAAAGCTCTTCCAGTAAAATAAACAATGTATATTAGAGAAATCATGTGCAACATGCAAAAATTTAGCTATTATCATAGGCCTCATTTGTAAATCTTCATTTCAGATACCAAGGAAGAGAATTTGACCCTTTGACCCTTGATGAGATCTTGGATCACACAAAGAATACTGACATCAGTCAAACAGACAGACATTGGTTAGCAGAAGCAGCACTAAAAAACAATGAAAAACTTTCTTTTGAAAATGGAAAATATGTATTCAAGCCAAAGTACCCTCTGCGAGATAGAAAATCTTTGCTGAAGCTTCTTGATCACCATGAGCAGAAAGGCTTGGGAGGAATTCTGCTGGATGATGTAAGGGAAGGCCTGCCAGATGCAGATGATGTTGTCAAATCTGTTAGCCAACGAATACTATTTGTAACAAGAACAAATGATAAGAAAGCTGTATTGTTTAGCTATGATCGACAGTATGCTATGGAAGTTGATGAGGAAATACAAAAACATTGGAGAAGTGCTACAGTTGAAGGGCTTGGGGAAGCAGGGATAGAAAAGTATTTGGAGGAGGCTGGGATATCAGTGATGCAAGGGATTACACCAGTTAGTAATGGCCCAGTTGGTAAAAAGAAAAAACCTACTAACAGAAAGAGAGCATTTAAAAAACAGAACACTCACTTATCTGGGGATGTATTAAAAGATTATTCAACTTAATTTGGCTATTCAAACTGTTGTTCTTACATAATCTAATAGCAATAAATTGAAGGAAGCTTCATTTTTATGGCAGTTGACTGTGCCTCACATGGGTTTCCAAAAACCAACTTAATGAACTCTTTATGCAGGGTATAGGCATTGAAACATTATTTAATATTTTGAAAATTATGTCTAATGAAATTTGGTTGTAAAGGATTAGATTTATCTGCAATTAAGTACAAAATCTATGCAGTGTACTATTTGGCTTTTATTCTCTATGTTTTGATCCTTTTATTTTTACCATAGAATTATCTAATTTTTAGCCATCATTTTGATTGCAAGTCTAGTAGGCTAAAGCTGATTGCAAGTTTAGGCAAAAAGTATAATTTATACTTAGAAATATAATCATTTGGAGGTCAGCAAGCAATTACTTTTCAGATTTGGCTCCTGCAAAGCTCCAAAATTATTGTTAGTTGAATCATGTTAAATTGTTAGACCCAAAAATGGGTCTAACAATTTATCATCACCTAGTGCTAGATAGTCTTCTTTCAGCACCATCTAATAATAATTTTCATCAAATTCTTTTGTAGCTATTCTTACAAGATTGTAAAGTTTCTTACCAATGAATTTACAGTTTGCTGAAACCATTGCACTGTTTCAATGTGCATTAAAATGGTCTCTTTTATTGAGTGAAGAATTGATAAAGGCACTTGTTAGTTCTTACTGTGATTTTCAGGGGCACATTGATTATATCATTTCCACTGCCATTTCATTTGTTGATTACCTGAAAACCGGGCAAATCCACATATTATATTCTGCTTATGAAGTACCACCCTTTATTAAGTGCTATATACCTGGGGTGGGATGATGAAATGAGTGACACGGAAACATCATTATTCTTGGAATTAAACCTAAATATTTAAAGAACATCTGGAAAATTTATAGAGTATCTGGAAATTGTAGCTATACAACAGCTGCATCCCTCTTGCAGTCATATATATCCAACGAATGTCATACCAGAACCCTGGAAATTTTATAAATGCCACAGTGTTTAAAAGAGGAAATACTGTGCTAAACCTCCAGTTATTTGACAAGTTTGTAAAAATCAGCTCTCAAAAAATTCCATGGTTTTGGTATTTAGACTGCTCCGGTTATTAAGATATTTAGGACTGTAGTAGATTCTTGCAATAGCGAGGTAGCATATGGTTAGAGCGCATGCCTCCCATGTGGAAGGTCTACGGTTCGAGCCCGACTCGATGCCCTGTGACTGAACGCTCGCTCGCTGTTCACCCAGCAGCGAATGGGTACCTGGTGGCAAAACTGGGGAGATAAAGGCGGCAATGAAAGGAACTGGCCACCCAACCTCACATGCCGATGGCTCAGGTTAAGTGTCCTCTCTAACAGGCACTCCCCTACGTACGAAAGTATACGGGACTACCTTTACTTTAGATTATTGCAGACAAAGTATGTGCAAGTGTAAGCTAAGCTTATTAGACGCATAAGGAAAGGGAGGAGTTTGTGGGCTCCAATCACAAATTCTTTTATCACCAAGCCCTTTACATTGGCTACAATATAACCAATGCCCTTTGTAGTGCCATAGAAGCAGGAAAGGGGGTCTGGAAGCTTGCTCCCAGAAAAACTATTACAGATGCATTTCCTAAAACGCTAGAAATTGCCCCTTTGCAATTTTTCTGAAAGAACAATAGGTAATTTTCTGACTGCTTTTACTTGTTCGGGTAGAAAGTATTTAGATGTTCTACTCTCGTGCAGATCACTGCACATTCTACTCGTTTAATACTGCATAAAACTAATCTTAAATTGCATAAAGTAAATATAAATTATCTTTAAGCATTGTAGGGGTAGCTGCTAAGAGCAAATTTCTGACAAATTCCAGAATTTGTCCATAATCGTAGGGCTGTATTGAAATGTGTATCTTTGTTCAGATGTGTTCGCTTTTTCGAGTTTTATCAATCAATTAGGCAATGGCACTCATGCCTTTGTACTTGAGTGTACAATGAAGAGTTTCTGCTTTTGCAGTTCTCACACTCATCAAGTATGCAATAACAACATGCACATTGAATTTTGATCATTTGGCACTTTGCTATTGTCTTTTCAAAGGAGTATTTACGAAGCATAAGTTGAAATTTTCTGCTGCCCATCTAATAGGACTTTAGCACATCTATCTTGCAAAGGGGCATTTTCCGACTTTACAGAGAGCACAGTTTTAAAATTTTTTCTTGGGGCAAGTCCCAGAACCAAATTCTCCGATGCGCTATGAAGGAATACTGTAGTGCATCATTTTTATTTATGGGGGGGGGGGGGGGGGGGGGGCAGATCCTTGATAGGCAATAATTTCCGACTCTCAAATTTGACTTCTACATTAATGCTCTTAAATCTATCCCAAGGCCTTGAGCTGTTGTATTCTCGCATTCAGAGCATGCACAGCCTCTTATTTAATAGAAGTATAAATTTCTTCTGCTGCACCCCAACCCAAAGGCCCTTCCGCACACCACTGATGTGCAAGTTCTACATGTCGTCTGAAAAACCCTGGTTGATAGTAACAGAAGTCAATGCACAATCAATATTCTATAATCGATTCATCTTTGTTATCGCAACTAGTTCATTACATTCAAGGTATTTCATTCACTACAAAATGGCGCGCTTCGTTTGTCGAACTTATCGAACCACTATTTTATTTACTTTTTAAGACACTGTTTTGAAAGAGCGTGATTTCATTTTGCATTTTGCAATATGAACTTCTTCATTTATGCATAAATACATGAGCTATACATGCGCACACTTCTAGATACGTGCGTAGGCACATGTATAAATGCAAGCATAAGTATAAACATTTATGCATACATAGTGGTGCTTCTAAACGTTTTAACCAGGGGGGACTCTAGGTGCAACCATGTGCACATTTTTGGTGTGGCCTAGCTGCAGCCACGCCCATATCTTCAACTGTAGGTATGATAGTTTAGTTAAATGCTTATATTGTATAATCAACAATTAGAAATACCTCCATAACCATGAAGCAGTGGAAAATTGACCATAATTTTTTTAGGGGGTCTGAGCCCCCAAAATGTTAATTAATTTTAACTAGGGGGGCTCCATCCCGCTGAACCACCTAGAAATCACCCCTATGCATACATACATGTTTATACAAGGACGCATGCGCGGGAGGGGGCAGGAGGTGAAGCTGTCTCTTCTGTACTCTTCCAAGAAGTGTCCTTCATACCGAACTCTCTCCCTGAGGTGGCCATTATTTTGAATGGACATCTTCAAATTCATGTCAATTTTTTTATCTCTCCTATCTTGTGAAGGGGCATTTTCTAATGTTATGGGCAGTCTGGCTGAGGAAGATTTTTCTGAGGGCAAGCTCCTCGACCCCCACAATAGTATGAAACAACATACTAAAACTTTTCCATCTAGAAGAAAATTTGAAGACAAAATCTACCCCCGTGGCATGTAAATATGTAGATGTGCCCTCAATGGAAACCTTGATCCCTTGCCCTAGGTACACGCAGGTTCCCTTGTGCATAAACACACACACACACACACACAAACACACACAGACACACACACACAGACACACACACACACA